>BOPP01000093.1:915366-934351 GCA_017312745.1 Gryllus bimaculatus
CCGGCTACTCTCCCGGCCCGAAGAGAGTCCCTAGACGCACGGAGTGGCGCATTCCCATGGGCCACCATTTTATATCCACTAGTCAGGAAAGTTTGAATACAGTTTGATGCAGTGTGTGTTGGAACCACCAATTGATCGAAAGTCAGTATTAATGTGTTCGTAAATGGTCATCATGCCTCCAATTGTTGTTATTTCACCTCAATTTCTGAATTCTTCCCGGCATTCTAACCGGGGAGAGGGCACCTGAGGACTCCGGCCACGAGCATAGGGCAGCGCAGCGCCGTGGGCGCGGCAGGGCAGTTGGCAACGGCCGGAGGCTAAGGGCAGGAGGAGGCCACGGATAACCGCGATCAACCTCAGCCTGGACATTAGTCATTAAGGAAAAAACACTTGATTTTTAAAATACCTTCATCCACTTGTGTAGGAAATAGCACTTTTTATTGGCTTGAGCAGTGTGCGTTTTTGAAATAACCTTTTGTTTGGTTTATGTCAGCAATATTTTTGCTGCTGGAGGTCACTAGTCTATTTTCTACTTCAAGCAAACGAGAAAATAATGCATTGTCTGGATAACGCGATGGATCAGATGAAAAATCTAACATGCCTTAGGAAGAGAGTAAATCTGTAAGTCAGTTCACAAGACACATAATTCACATTCAATAAACTCGTAATGTCATATAATACCTTCAATGACGAGCTCTAAGATAAGTAAAATTAATCCTAGGATGCATATAGTTTCTCCGATGCCCTAACGTGTATTATTTCGCTTCTTCCTCTGTACCACTGAATTTCTGAGAGCTTGCCCTTCGTGTAAACTATCTTGTTTCAACTTTCATTGTAGTCACTGGCTAATGAAAAATTGGATTCTATTATGTCAGTGCATGTGCAGGGTTCACCCTATTAATATTTATTTATGACACCACTAACAACTATTTAAATAATTTAACATTGTGTTGAATTTCATTGAAATTATTAACTAATGAAGTTATTAATAAAGAAAAACAATTTTATATGCATTTTTGAGTGAGTTTATCGCAGGGCTTATGTGGCCCTGTTTAATGCATTCATGTAGTTTTCCGGGTCCATGCATCACGGGGAAAAGTTAGGCAACCGCGTTTGTAATGTACGCAGGTATGATGCGGGTTGCGTCGCAACTGAAAAGGTGAAATAAAACTCTTCTGCCATTCCACCACAATCATATTAGCTGCTATATGCAATTTAATTAAGAATAGAATGCGAATATTTAAAAATATTAATTGGATGATATTAAACTAAAATCATTTCTCTTGTATGTAAATTTAGCGTATACAGCTCCCCACCTCTGTGAGACTGGGTTAAATAATTACTTAGAACTAGAGGTATTCTCTCCGCATACATCAATATCTGTGAGCTGTTTTAACTGAAAGTGATATTCCTCGTTAGTTCGATTTATGACTTTTATACATCATAACTGTAGTAGCAAATGAAAATAATCAATAATTTATACAAATTTTAAATAAATAAAAATTATTCTATTTTCTTATAAATAGCTTAAAATAAACAGCGCACCCACTTGACTTGTAGATAAGTGTTGATATTTCTATACCATACAATATTAGAATAGTTTAGAGTAAACAAGGAAATCATTATGATAACTTATTTTTCTTGTCCTACACGCAAGGGTCCAATGACATCGGCAGAAGTTCCTTTTGGAACCACACCTACTACGAAGTAGAACTGCGCTTCAGAAATCCCACACTCTGCACCCTGTGAAAGACGTTGAAATTGAACATCAAAAATTACTTATGCATATTGAGACTTTTGACCTTCACTAGAAACTCCTGAAAGTTTATAATTGACATATTTGATTGATCTGTACAGCGTTTCATGATATTACTTTTGGTTCTCTATCTCTGAAATTACATTAGTCATTACTGATACCAATTGATTGAAACATTAGAATATATTCCATGATGCAAAAACCCTGTTGCGTCTTGAGAGTTCCTATATACACTAGAAACTTCCAAAAATTCAGTATTTCGTATCTGATTATTGCATAAATCGTTTCATGGTCTTCCTTTACGTTTTATGCACGTGAAATAATGTTTGCAGCACTGACAAAACACACCAATTTGAATGAAACAGTAGAATATTTTCCACGATGCAAAAAACCTTCTGCACCTTGAGAGTTCCTATCTTCATTAGAAACTTCCAAAAGTTCAGAACGTCGTATCTGATTAATGCATACAGCGTTTAATGGTCTTCCTGTATGTTTTTGCCTGTGAAATTTTTGTTTGTGTATGTGTTCGGCCCCACTGACAAAACGTACACCAATTGGAATGAAACAGTAGAATATTTTCCCAGTGTTCCGATTTCCATCTCCTCGAACGGAAGTGTTGACGCGGCGTGTTGTGTGTGCAGACGGAGGGTCAGGCGGCGGCGGGGCGCGTCGTGCCGGTGATGGAGAGCAGCGCCGCATGGTGGACATCACCCGCGACAAGCCCATCAAGGTGACGGTGCGCGTCGTGGTGCCGGTGCGAGATCACCCAAAGGTAAGGCCCTTCCTCTTGCTACAATTCATTCAATTCAGTCAACATGTCAATTCAGTCAATAGTCATTCAACAGGATTTTTTAAAAAAAAATCTGAGTAAATATTTAATAAATGTGTTCTCATGACAGCATCAGAGAATGAAGGGATTGAAATTAAAGGGAGAAGTATATGTTAAAGAGATGTAAATTAAATTGCAAGTGGAAACGTTCCAGAGTTGAAATAACATTCATTTTAGTTCACTGTTTTGAGAAAAGTTTTTTCTTCGTATTTTGCTGGTGTTATAACATACTCTTATCTACCTACTAGTTTGTTTCTCTTTTCCATTTCTTATTATCCTTCATGTTTCATGTCCCTGACAGTGTGTTACGCGTTCTTATTTTCACTAGAAAAAGTTTTGTGCAAGTAAACTCTATAAAACAAAGGACGCAACTATTAGGCATATTTCATCGGAAATAAATGTCGTGTATTGCACGAGAAACTGGAACAAACCCTCGTTAATTTCAGATCATCCTACATCAAGGCGAAAAATGTATCTTCAGAGCAGACCTAAGAAAGAGTAATGTTTGCGCGGGAATTAAAGTCACTGTGTGCGTTAATATATTAAATCTTAGAGAATTTTGAATATTTCATTATATCTTAAATTCAAATTATGTTTGACAAAACATTAATTTATCGAGTGTAATTATTATATATTTGTGTAAGCTGCAGCGCAAACAACTTTAACGCCAAAGTAATTTTTGATATTTTTAGAGGTTTTACAAGAAAGAATTGCCAGTTTTTAAGGCTACCGAATGCTGTTGATAGTTATAAACTCTTTGAATGTTACTAGTTTTGATAGTTTTTCTAAAAGCATATTTCTTAAATACATATAAATTAAAATAAAATGAATAGATACTAGGCTCAATTACTTTTGAAAATGGTATTAATAAACGTATTATTAACGTACGTGAAGCGTGTTTTGTTTTATGAAATTGATTGTGATGATATATTAGTAAATTATTTTTTCTACGAAATTTATATTTTTATGCCTACCGCAATAACGTTTTTAAATATATAAATATATAATAATTATTATAAGATATATGATGAGAGGTACACACCAAGTTTTAATACTTATCATTTAATTACGTGTGAAAGAGCACTGACTCATAAAATATCGCCTTCTTGGAGGTTGGACTCATTTTTACGTCAGCATAAAAAAGTGCGTAATTGCATAAAAGATAAGGTACTTACAGAAAGGTAACATAACTATTTTGTGATTGCGTTATTCCAGTACCGCTTCATTCCGTTCCGTTCGGCGTAATACCGAATTACCTGATTTCCTCCTCAACAATCGGATCCGTAAAACGGCCGTTACACCGCACAAAACACGCAGATTAATGTAATTCGCGAAAGACGCGCCATAAATTGAAAGCTCCATTCGCGCGCAATCGCGCTTTCCGACTAGTCGCTCCCCGGAAATTGAGGCGACGAGGTACAAATCCCTGCGCGGGCGCGTGGGTGGGGGATGTGTGGGCGATGGGGGGGGGAGGCGGTAGCCGGGTATGGTCCCCTGCCACCCGGGGGGCCGGTGGACGGGCGGCGGGGGGGCTCGGAGGCCTCTAGCTCCCTATCCAATTTAGCAACGGGGCAGTCAAGCCCAGGTGGAACAGGGCCGGGCGTGCAGCGCGCGTGCGGAGGGCGAGGTAGGGGTGGGGCGGTGGCTGGGTGGGGGCAGCGGCGTGGCGCGGGGCGGGTAGGCGTGCGAGTGGAGATGGAGAAGGGGATGGGGCGGGGGTGAGGGCGAGGCCGAGGGGTGGGGCAGGAGAGGAGAGCACCAGTGAGGGACGAAGGCGCGGGCGGCAGCGGCGGCGAGGCGCGGCCGAGGGGCGGGGGTGGGCGGTTCGCGGTGAGGATGCAGGCGGGGCGACGCGAGGGTGAGCACGGGAGATGCGTATTTCGACGACGTGGTCCCCTCGCGGCGCCGCCTTTTGCAGTAACGTCGAGTGCGGTGGGCGGCGCGGGGCAGGGGAGAAGGGATGGACAGCGCGAGTATGCGAGGGGCGCGCGGTGGTGCCCCTGTTCGAGGTCGCGAGGGGGTCTGTCCTCCGAATGGACCGATGCTTGCTCAGGAGCGCCACCTGCAGATTCCGTTCCCTCCCTCTGATGCGGAGAGGGCCGAACGGACGGGAGATCGAACGGCAGCTACGGCAGTGGAATCAATGTGATATAGGTTGTACATTTTATCGCCACTTAATCCGCAACAGACATTGACAGACATCATGAACTTCTCTACAAGGGTCTTTTCCTCTACATACAATCACAGTAATGAATTACTTGCATAATTATGGAAGCAGTATATAATCAATATCCTAACGCAAATGGAAAGACGAAATGTTGATTCAGCATTGATACAGTCGCCAAACAACTGTAACTCCTATTGAGGGAAATGTGGAAAATAGCAAATAAATCATCGGACTGTCAATTGTAATAACAATTTCTAGAGTGCAAAAAATATACAAAAAACTTTCTGTTACTGAAATCTTGTACCATACTATTATTTTTCGTAAGAACTTGAATCAGGTACTATAACATGATTTTCTTGCAGTTATATTATTTTTCCCCTAGCAGAACACACTCTCACCCAGGAATTCTACCTGGGCGTTTGGCCTTTATAACCCAAAATTTGCTGTGATAGTCAACTCTCATCAAATTGTAGATGATATGAGAGATAGGAAGATGGAGGAAAACCAGACGGAAAAGACAAACACATGTGGCAGACGGGAAAGACGAGAGGAGAGAGAGAGAGAAGAGTAGAGATGAGGAGAAGATGAGAGAGAGAGAGAAGAAGAGAGAGAGAGAGAGAGAGGAGAAAGAGAGAACAAGACGACAGACAGACAGACAGACAGACAGACAGACGAAGAGACAAACAAAATGGCAGAGAGAGACAGACGCACTGCCAAACACAAGAGCATACGGGACAGATATTCAACAGACAGACAGTCTAACAAACAAAGAGAGACGTACAGACAGAGAAAGAAACGCACAGACTGACAAAACGACACACTCATACGAACAGATAAACAGACAGACGAAAAATTGGAACACCGATGAACAGACGGAAAGGAATGCGAACAAATAGACCAATGATCAGATGGATGGACATACAGTTGAACAGATACACAGACGAACAATCGGACAAACCGATAAATTGTCGTGAAATCAGACAAACAACGAACAAACAGATGGGCAGACACACGGACACTCAGACAGACAGACATACAAATAACTACGAAGATAGGCAAACTGACCGACGGACTGACGAACCGCATGGCAGACTCACAGACAGACGAAACACTCTCTTTTCGTTATCAATGATCATAAAAACGGCGCTTCCGTGTAAAGCAAGACATCATTTTTTAATTTTTACCTTAGTTTCTTTATACTACGTATGCGAGAAAGTAAAAAAAATAATTGCAAAAAGAGGAAAGAAGTTAAACAAGCCAACTACGAAAAGTTAAATATGCTCGGCTATGAGGGGGAAAATGAAAATGAATTATTATTATTATTATGATTATTAAAATATTAATTCTCAACAGTAATGACACTCAATAATTCATTTGATCTCGATATGTATATATTTCATCAAATTAATCCGGACATTACCGAAAATACCATCAAATGTTGCAGATCGTTGATTTCCTGCTACTCACCAACACAACTCTCATTCCAATCTCATATTGTGACTGTCAATCTTCATCACAGTAAAAATCAGAGGCCATTTCATTGACTTGGGAAACGTATAAAATAAATTGCCAGAAATATGTTATAACTATGAAGTAATTGAAACACTATTCTCCGCCATAAGAAGACAATTATTATTCACCGTAGGAGCCCCTTTAATAACAAATATTTTCTCTTTTTTGAAAAAGAAAAAAATGTCTGTAGTTAATTAAAATAATTTAGTTCAGAAAAACTGGGTTAAAATAACAATTTTTTATGCAATATGAAAGAAACAACATTGATCTCTCCTTTTCTTTTACAGTGTGATTCGATGAACTACGGCCAAATTTTAAAACTTTAGACGTATAGTTTAAAGTAAGGTAAACAAATGTGTTTGGGTTTTTAGTAAGAATTTGAAACGAAGTTATTAATCAGTTTCTACAACAGACACTTCTTGCCACTTTTGTGTGGCTTCAGCTACTATTTAAATTGCAACCATGTTAAAACTTAGAATTAAAGAACAAATGAAGGGGGGTATTACAGTTATTCAAATGCTACGAACTCATTGCTGAGGAACTAGCGACGTAGTTGGGAAATGCTTTATGTTCCTTGAATCTTTTCGTTGGTCATTCCGTATTGACTGTCGATAAAACGGAAGCGGTTAGTGATCGTACCAGAAAGCGGATAGAATTCTCGAATTCCGACAGTCACGGACGACGTCGCATTGTTTATGTTTCCCTCTGAATCGCATCAATGCTACATGCGTCCATTGCATGTCTGCGCTGCCTACTGTGATAGCTCATCTTCGTCGACGGTGTGTTCACTGTTGTTGCCGTTTCCCTTTCTCTAATAAGATCTTTGCACAGACATCAAGAACTCGCATCAATTCTCGGCAAGTTACAAAATTAGCTCTCTTTCCAAAGCTGTTGGTGCATAAATTGCCGCGGCATTTGGGAAGGTTCAGTGGTAATATTGCACGTGCTGCCTCTGTGATTGCGTCCTGAAGGCAACACTCAATGCGGATGACCCAAGTTATGTTTCACCAATCATGACCTATTATGCTTGACGCAAGTTATGTTTGGTGAATCAATCAAATGACCTATTTTTATATATGTACTCTCCAAAATTGGCTATTATTGATTGAATCGTATTCTGTACGCGAGAGATCGTAAAGAATCTATAACTGATCTTATTGAAGTTCATTGCACCTATCAAAGGTCTTGAAAAATGCAGTATTAATAACAATTATAGTTCAATTATTAGAAAATACCTCATGTTTCTGGAAGAATAACACAATCGCTTGATAAATTACTGTTAACTAAAAACTTGAGATAAACAAGAGATATTTTAATTGAATCTAATCTCCAAACAAAATTAAAAATAATTATAAAATATCGTTAACGATTCTATAATAATATTTTCTCGATATCACAAACCGTCAAAAGAATATTAATATACAGTTTTTGGTTGCGCCCATTTTGCTTTTCATTTGGTACATGTATTCAAAAGCGCACGCATGTCTGACGTAGAAAAAGTAATCTATGGCCTATATTTTAAGTGAAAACAATCTTTAAATGCATATTGTATTCACTTTCTTTGTGACACTATGTTTGGACAGGATAAATCGACAGACCACAATACTACTCACAACAAAATTTATTCACAATATTTGTTCACAACTCACCAAGTAACATCACATACAACTCAAAAAAATTAATAATGTATTTTTAGTTCATTACAATGATATATTTCAAGAAATATTTGTTGTTTACCTTTAGACTAAAACAATAAAAAATTTTACTAGGATCACACAATTGAAAAAAGGAATAATTAATTATTAAATAAAATGATTTTAAATATGAATTAAAATTAAATATATAGTTTTCAATATAATGCATGGAGACTCACCAATAAAAACAACAGCATACATAAGAGAATTAAAACGTTTTATAATGCATTGGGTGCGTAGGCAGTGCAAAAGAATCTTGATAGACAAGGTTTCCCCTGGCGCTGGGCAGGAATGATGGCGCCGTGATGGCAGACGCCATCTCCCTTCCTCTTTCTTGCTTGCGCGAGGGATTTGAGTTTGAACAGACTAGCTACTGCTGTCGATAATGCGCTGACATTTCAAGTCAATGTAATCGATTTTATTAACTCTATTGTCAGTCAGCTTATTTATATCAAGTGAAGTCGCGTCTTCAGCATACACGTATTATTAAATTCCTCATTATACGTGTATTCATAAATTGTACGTGTATTTTGAAATTGTACGTGTATTATTAAATTCCTCATTTCTTCAAAACAATGTCACAACATCACACAAAGAATTCCATTGTTTCTGCATGTTTGTATGCATATCACGCATCGAGTGTTCTTGAATGTTTTCCTTCCATCATCACCGTTTCTGGCTCTATTTACTTGTTGCGGAATAAAGTAATGTATCTGGCTAGAACGTTACATATCACTCAAAGATAAAAAAGGCGAAGTAAGTAAGGGGTTTTCCATTACGTTTGTTTTATCTCAAGCAATGATAATGGGCAGTGTTCAGTACCATCGAATGAAGTAAGTTCCAAATTATTAGCAGTATAGGATACATATTGCAAATGACTGACATTCATTAAAATATCAGACACATCCAACCATACTTAATGTTTGTGTGAATCTACTATCTGCATTACTATCGTTCTGCAAGATTTTTTGAGAAGACAATTATATCCAAGCGTTTGTTGGCAGATAATGCGGTTCATGTGTAGATTCAGCCATGTGTATAAGGGACGCGTGTAGTGTAGAGATTTGCCTTTGGGTATTAACGATCAATGTACATGTTACTTGTGTAAGCTGACATATTGGGCACACACTATACAAAGGGTACACGATAGAAAATACTTACACCGTTTATTATACTATATTATTACCCATAAAGTATTCCAAGTTCTGCATCTCTAGATTGCATTCTGATAATATCTCCTAAGGGCTTGTTGCACCAATTGGGACGCCTCTACATATTAATAAAATGCTCTTCATAATCGATAACAGGTTTCAAACTTCTCCGACGGTTTCAGCAAATATTGTATCTTCACGGAATAGCAGTAAAGCATTATTGAAAACTACTTTTTAGGAAAGGATTTTATCGTAAACCCAGCCATTGCGAGCACGTAAACCGGTGAACAACTCCGGTCAAACGCTGCAATTCAAAACTGAAGAGAAATCCTCAGCACTCTACTGCCATTTTATGGGCAGGTAAGAGCATTTGAAATACCATGCTCTCTGTACTTCTCCAGCAAGCGTTATGAATGAGCATTGGCAGGCTGAGAGTCCGTAGGATTACGACTGCAATGCGACTAATTCTGAGGAATTAAGGAATGTTTTCGAAAAATCTGTCAGGTAGACGCAAAAAAAACATCAAAATTTTATACTGCCCCCCATGGGCCTAATAGATCCCAGAGATATTTTAAACTTGAACAATTTTCAAACACTTTTCAAATGGGTTTGTAATTTATATATCTACCACGTTTATATGCAATAAGATATTAACAATAGACTAACAATGAAATGCTCGGATTTACAGATTTTAATCAGATGTACATTAATTCATGAAATCAATAATATACAACTCAGTATAATATGGGCTTAATGGACAGATAACTCACTGAAAAGTGACATTTTCTATACATTATCATTACAATTTTTTTGTTTTATATAGTAGATTGTGACATTGTGTTTTCTGAAACGTTTTCCACTATTTGTGACTCATTTCACTAAACGTTATAAAACCGGTACAATAGACTACTATTTAAATATTGTTTGTTATTTCTGTATTAAAAATATAAACAAACGATAATTTTTAATTGTATGTACATTTTTAATATGTTTAGCAAGATATAATTACTCAGAAAATTTTTATTACAATCAAAATGATGTAATTTTAAACCAGTAGCACAGTTTTCTGTTGAATGTAGTCTAACTCAAGTTGTGTACCCGGAACTAAGTGATCAGTGTAATGCGTCTTCAAAGAATCAAATGATGGTGTATCTAAAGGTAAATAATGTTGACTGGAAAGATTTGCAATTTTGTTGATCACATACATCAAAAGGTGGAAACAACACACCATTAAAAGGTAAATTATGTAATCTAAACATGCTTAATTATGATGAAATATGACAATGTCGTTACAAATATTTTGAAACTCTTTATACCCGTACAACCACTTTGAAATTTGAATAGAATATTTAGCAGCTGAAACACATGAAGATATTTGAGCGCAGTTACTATGCCAACTTACTAATAAAAAATAAGTCACCGATTGCTTTACATTGTGATTTTTGCTGATATCTTTGCTGCTATCTGTGATATCTTTTCATGACGATACAATGCTGATTATTATATTATTGAAGCAGTATGGCTTCAAGCTAAAAATTTGATTATAAACTATTATAAACTATCAGTTAAATTAGTTAAATTTAGGGATAGAAAGGTAATGGGTTTGAGTTAATATCAGGATAAATTATATTTTATTAAATCACATTTTAAATACACTATTATTACTTTCAAATCATGACAATGTATTCTTTTTCCAATTTAAAAGCCGTTTTAAATACTAACAGTCATATGAGAACGTTAATGTGTTCTTCATAAATTTTAACACGAATGTGTATAAACGCATTTCTGTTTTGAATCCAATTTCGTACCAAAGAAAATATCGACAAATGGTACGAAAATCCGTAAATTCCGGTTTGCGAAAATTTTAAATATAAATCTTGAATTATTTATACCTCATATAATTACGAGTATAAATGATGGTCATACGTACATTTTATTCACAAATAAACTTAATAATTATCACTTTTATTGTAACTAAACTTTGCAGTATTCAAATACATCCACCCTGCACGCGGAATTTACAACCTGTGGCATTCATGTACGATACATCGAAGCACAAAACTAGTTTTAATACCATAACTTTCGTTTGTTCACATACATTTAGTAAAAGCTGTCGCGTCAGTGACTCAACACAGAATATCATTTTTGGCTCTTGTTCCTGTTATTCTCAAAATTCCGTACAACGGGAAACAAGGGCGTGTTCTCTTGCTGCCAGACCTCTGACATTTTTAACCCATTAGCGAACACATGCAATGGACGCGAAAACAAAATCACACCTCGGGGACTGGGGGAAAAATAATGTAACAAAATGGAATTGCACGAATTTCCTAAGGGAGTAAATGTTATTCAAATAAGCAGAGAAATTTTCAATAAAATGTCTCGTACTTCTGGAAATGGCTGCACCGCAATGTTAAAAAAAAGCGCCAACCTTGTGCATCAACTCTTTAAGTTATTTAGCAGCATTAGATGTGTGTTATTTCCATTACGACTCTATTGATTTATATTCTTTGTCATTCGAATGAGTGTATGTCTTGGAAGATAATCCTTGAAAGTTCCTATGCATGAAATGTTTTTATATTAGATCCTTTTAAAATCTTCTAGGTGGGAGGTCAGCACATGAAAAGAAAATACCGTGATAAATTTTCGGGCATACCAAAGAATAATTTACAGAAGCACACTTTCAAGGTCCTAATTTATTTAAAGTTTCTTCTGTTATTAGATAGTTATAAAACTCTGTAATTAACTGTAGTGATTTCATGTGAATTGACTTACCAGAAAAGATTTGAATTTTATTTCTGCAAAAAAATATTTGAATTTGTGTTCATAAAACCTAGAAGCTTTTATCCAACGGACTGTAAATCCTACCACTTTCCTTTACTGATTATTACTTCTAGCATATTTTTTTACAATTTCAAGGAAAATAATCGGCAGTATTTTCTCTTTCTCGTATAAATACGCAAATAAGGTAAGAGCCCTCTGCTGTTATTGGAAGTTGTTATGGGCTACTGTGATGTAGCCATTTAAGCTTGTTTACCACTAGGCTCGTATAAAATTAATTTGTGCAATGTATGTTTGAAGGTTAGATCAATAGCCTGCAAGTACAATTTCTCATGAAAATGAGAGTTCAGGTTTTTATTTATCGCGCCCAGTAGAATTTTCTACGTGAGTATAACAATGAATAAATAATATTGAGGCAACTAATTAAAAATATAATTGCGAAACGGAATTTTAATTCTCTTGATTTATATTTAATGCCATCAGGTTGCTAAAAAGTTCATTTCCATTTTTACACATGTCGGATTATAAAATACGTAATTTTGTTTCACATTTTGTTGGTCTGTTTGTCTGGATACTCTCACTTAGTTTAAGCATTTGTACATGCTGTAGGTTCATTTATCATTTAAAGCAACTGTCATTTTCTGTATTCGAGTGGATATCACCTAAAGTCAGTAATTATCATTTTGTTCAATTTTATATTTTATTTACCACATAATTAAAATCACTTAAAACCATTCAACATTATCAACGATTTTTTTTCAGACAACCTTGAAAATATAAAAATAACTATAAAATATCGGGGTGCAGCGGATTGCAAAACGTTAGATAAGCCAAGGGGAGAGAAAACAGGAATGTCATTATTTGATGAATATTCTAATTAAATGAACATGTTAACGAATTTTTCAGTTCGTTCTAAACCTCTACCAAAGGATTTTACTAAAGCAAAAACATTCTTCTGGTTCTTTTATGAAGCAGTTTGGAGTAAAAATATTTTCATAACGTTCCTAGACACGACGCTGTTTTTTAACTGGTTGTGTACTCGAAGCATGTTACCACTTCACATTTTGTATACGTAGTATTTTTCTAGATTATATTTTAGTTACTAATACATATATTGTATATTTGAAAATATTGCTGTTGTGTAAATATGACATTTCAATATGCATTGGGAAATTTAAAATATAAGTTATTAATTAATATAAATTTATATAGATGTGATCATATTTTGCTGAGAGAAAATTTTTATTTAACAACACTACAGGTAACAAGAGAACAAAAAGAAATATGTAATATTTCTTCCTGCAAAAGTGGTTTCAAACAGCAAAAATCTTTGCCTGGGTTGGGAATTCAACATAAGGGCGAAGGATCCGCAATTATTTTTATTTTTCGTGACAACACTTGCCGTGGTTAAGTATTTCAACGCTCTCGATGCATAAAAAAGTGAACTTTTGCAACTTTTGAAACTATAAAAATAGTTTAGGGATCGGATAAGTCATTTCTTCCATCACCTTTGAGAATGTGATTCAAACTAGTATGCTGACAAAACGTCACAAGTCTGCTGTGATAGCCAGCTTCACTATCCTTATTATGGTATTTCTCTCATTTCTGCTTATCCTAATTGTCTGTGACGGCGGTTGTCCCCACAACGATGGAATGCTTATGAATGTATCGAAATGTTATATTTTCGTAGCATTACAGATTTGGAAGAACATTTTGAAGCTCAAAGTGTTGTAAAAAGGTCAATAGGTGACTTCACACGGCAATTATAAATATAAAGATTACGAAACAGTGGCAGTGACGCGATCATCATTTTATATTAATATTGCATTTTTAAGGAAATCAGAACTGGTTCCAGGCTATTTGCCTCTGAAACAAGACCATTCCAGCGTAACAATCATTCTCGCCGAATCGAGCTGTCGTGAACGCAACCTACTTCACATTACCTGACTCTAATCGCCAAAATCGTTAGATACCACACTCTGTACCACCAACGGATTCGCACCCCTCCAGGCGAATATCGTGTCCAGATTCCACTCAGCCTAAATCCTGGTGCACTGTACGCCTCGCCTTGTGCATCTAAGGAGCCACGTGCCTACCGCCCATGGCGGCAATTGAGTACTATGCCGTAGATTGTCACGTGACCCATGCCCCTTGGGAGCTTTCACTGGACCCCTGCCTCTGGTTCTGCCGTCCGCCGCCTCGACCAGTGGTCCGTTACTGTCCCGGCCTGCGCACCTTCTCTATCCGGCGTCCTTTGTTTTGACAAATACAAATAATTTAGCAACTTATTTGTTAACGACCAGAAAGTATACGATATACAACCTAGAGCTTTCAACAGCTACGCGAGCTCTACCCAGTGTTTTAGGGGTTGCCTTGATGTGACGATACATCTGACAGTGCCAGTAATAAGCTATTCCATCAGATGCAAACGAGAAGAGAGAGCATGATATTTTTAGACCAAAATTACTTAGATGTAATGTCAATTGTCACACTTAGCTTAGAGCTATTAACTGTACCAAAACGAGAATCATGCTTTTAGAGCAGAAATAAGAAATGTTGTGCAAATTTGGATGTGAATTGTGAACACTGTTGAAGCATACTCATCTTCCGTTTTACAGTATTACTTCCAAATTTAATAAAATAATTTACAAAGATGACATATTGTGTCTTGATGTGTGAGCCCCAGTACTCTGCCAGAGGTGGTCCGGGGTGTCTGCAGAGAACACGTGACGTACTCATTGCCACCCCCCTCCTATTTGCGCCTCGTGAGGTCGGGCGTGCTCCACACTCCGCCCCTTCGCTGTAACTCATTTACTGCGGGGTTTTAACGCGGCGCACTCGTGGATGGAGTTATTTAATTTCCTGCAAATCGAGGGGGCGGGAAGCAAAGGACAGGAAAAGCTGTGCTAAACGTTGAAATGATTTTCCGAGCCATTTTCGTGTTAATACGATAAAAAAACTTCACTTCCTCTGATGGTCGTTGGGCAGAAACTGTGTGGGGGGAGCGAATGAATTTTTCCCTGACATGGGTTAGCGTTTATGATTTCGTAACTTTTCCCCGCAGTTAAAAACAAAATGAATTGGAAAGGGTTGATGGGTCAATAATAGAACGCCCACCGACGTCATTTCAGTTCCTGTAATTATTTAAGGCTTACATTTTATCAGTTCCTTTAGGTATAAGTTAGTGATGTGTGGAATTTTCATTTTCGTTTATTTACGATTCTGACCTTCTCCTACATTGTATGTATTTGAACGGGTAACATTCTTTTTGTATACTATCCGTAAAAAGTTCTCCATCTGAAGCAATATACAAGTATTTATTCTACTTTGAACTACTTTTTGGTTGTCTTGTTCAAAACATGCAAATTGATAAATATTGTTTCACGACAGAACACAACGCAAATAAGCAAATACTTATCATTTTAAAAAAAGCGATTTAATTACAAATTATTGTTTTCAGATTATTCATAGAAAGTATACAAGTTTACAAATTTTCTAGAACATTCCAAATTCCATATGATATATTGAGTCATACATACGTCGTTTTTTATAATTCGCTTTTTCGTTTCATGATTTTAGAATTGAAGAAATATTCGATATTTGTGAAGGATAAACAAGTTTCTTTCATGATGTTTCATATTTCGCAAATATAACACATGTATGAAAGAATTTTATTAACAAACCCTATTTTTGATACACCACTTCTTAAAAAAGTATCGTTGGAGACTCGAATCTGAATGATTTTACTTGACGTTCTAGGAGGTATTCGTAAGTTAGGCTTTCTAGTGTTAACAGTTCTGTAAACCAAATTGTAGCCTTCTCACTGTAGATATTGGATATTCTTATAAATAATATATAAAATTATGGGTACTGTATTTACTAACCAAACGTTTAAATGGGTGTATTATGCTCACATAAGTGTTTTTAGTTTGTAATGTACAGACAATTTAAAAAGGGCTATCTAAAGAGAATACTTTATCGCGGATGACTTAGGAATTTTGAACTAGGGAATAAAAATATTTACTAACAAGGACATAAAATACACGTGGCCTTCCTATTTTTGACAAATGGCAGAATATTACAATACACTATCAACACACTATTAAACATAATAAAGCAATTACATTCTGTTTTTACTACTGTTTTAAGGATTATTTAAAATCACGCATACCTATTTATTATTACGATTCTACCAATTAAGACATTTGAACGAGAATGATAAATTTATGTGATACAAGTTCTGACCGAATACCAATTTCATAATGTTGACAGTTAATGAATTTTAATTGGTTGAAAAACACATGCAATTATTTTCAAAGCGGTATCGAAGCGGGGGACAAGTTATCTCGTCTGTCGATATTATTCCCTTCTTAAGTTAGTTTATTTGAAATTTCCCTCCCCCAAACTCATACATTGTCTTGTCGTTAAATCTGTGAAGTGTGGAACATGATAAATCTATTCATAGATATACGATGCGATGAAAGTGAAAGATTGAATAGCTCACGAGAGCATCTTTAAAGCCATATCGAAATCGCCATCTACACGTATTGCGGCAACCTGCACTGAAACGAGTGTCGTAGGCCCTCCTCGGCGCCATCTTGCTGTGCGCGTGCGTGCGCGCGCGCGGAGGAACAATCGCGCGTCATTGCTGCCTGCCCTGCACGCGCTCTTGGATGGGGAGGCGGCGCGGCGGTCCAAATGGCGGCGGGGGCGGCGAGGGCGAGAGCGAGGTCGTGCGTCCCGCGCTCACGTGCAGGGAATCGCCCGCGTTTCCACCATCGATCGCCGCCGCCCCCGCCGCCGCCTCCCGCCCGCGCCAGCGCGTGCCCCTAACGCCTCGTGCAGCCCGTGCGGCTGCAGCGCTCATCTCATCGCCGCCCGCCGCTGCGGCTGGGGCGGCTGTCCCGCCGGCTGCCGACGGAGGGCCGGCACGTGTTGTTCTGCACCACCGCGATACCACCCTTCTTCCATCACCGCGCGTCCGAGGCTCTAATGGTGGCCTCACGGGCGTCGAACTGCGTGGGCCCGGGCAATATCATTTGCCATCCCGGTGGCAAGCGGAGAGAAAGTATTTCTGAAGAATAATGCGTGAAATACTGAAACGTTCTGCGAGCACATGCATATCTATTCCTAATTTCTTACCATTACTTTGTAGGAAGAGATAGTATTGTAATCGTGCACCTGACAACGACGAATTTTATAAACAAACCCCTTCTAGAGATCTGGTGATCTCTAGATCTAGATCTAGATCTAGAGATCTAGAGATGTTTTTCTGAATAGAATCTGTTCTATAAAGTCAAACCTTGAAATGAAATCTTGTACATTTTGTCGGAAATATGAGAAGGTATCGCGTAATTTTGCGTGAAATACCAGCAATTTTAAAAGGTTTTAAGTTATTAGTTTCCCAACAACGGTTTCAAATTTTTCTTTAAATTTTCTTTTTTTATGTATCACTGTTTATATATCACTGCAAAATATGGTGCTGGTAATATTTTTAAAAACTCTCAATATTTTCGAAAATTGTAAAAATGTAATATTTCACAACTACAAAGTTAAAGATAGAGTTTTTTGCCTTAAAAATGTGTTCTAAAAAATCATCTATTAAAAATACATGGATAAAATAAGCGACCCTTAAATTAATGACGCGGGGGTAATCTTGGGTGAACTCTGAATTTTCGAAAATTGCAAATTTTGAAATCATGCGAAAAAGTTTTCTTTTGCTTAGACAGTATAGAGAAAGTAGGGTAATTCTGCGGGAAAAGGGCAATTGTCACACAGAGTAGCTCTTTATTGCCGAACCCTATTAACAAAAAAGTGGATAAATCTGGATCCTATCTCTTTTGTGGGTGCTTGATATCGAAATATCGATTGACGGCCAAGTGCCTGTCTGTTAGTCTGACTGTGGTTAACGTTAGAGCCTAAACCATTCAGCTGATTTTCGACAAAATTGATGTCCCCTAATCTACATAACTGAACTTAATCCCCTAGTGACTTTGAAGCGGATACGACTATTTTGATTTTTGAGGTACATTACGTAAAGCCTAACTATTTTTTTAAAACTGCTCCTAATTTTTTAATTAAAGTTTGTTCTCGGGTAGTGTGAAAAGATCTTAAAAGAATTGCGCAATATTGTTTTCGTTGAAATGCCTAATTTTTTTAAAATTGCAAAAGTTCAAATTTTTTCGTCGTCTTCCTACAACACTAATGAAGATAAGCATTTTCAGTAATGAAATCTCTTCGTCATAAACAGATCTTTAAATAAGAGCATATTCAATATTTCGAAATATGAGTTGTTTTTGTGGAATTTTGTGTTAAGCGTGCAATTTAAAAAATATGTTTTCATTAACTGCTCCAACTTTTTGTTTAAATTGTTTCTTCGGATACATCCAAAGACTCGTAAACAAAATTGCTTATGCTGCATTTTGCTGACATGCAATTGCTTATGCTGCATGCTGAAGCCTCTGGCTGTTTTAATGTCGCATAATTTCAATATTTGAAGATTTTCCTACAAATACATAAGATTTTAAATTAAACCATCAATATTTCCTGTAGCAGCTTTGGCAACTGTCGCCTTTGGAGAAGGTGGCCTACGCGTCCTCTCCCCTCTCCACGCAAAAGTGCCGGCGCCACGAAGACTACTTTCTCCCAAAGCGATAGATGCGTGGGCTACTAAACGAAATTTTGAACGTTCTATTTCCAATCGCAGAAAGTATAATTTTATATTCAAAATACTATAAAAAATTAAAGTAATGTACATAATTGAATTAGTTTTTAATGATCTATCTACTGGTAATGAGAAAAATATACAGTTCCCTTTTAAAAATGGAAAGTTAATAAATGTCTCGAAAATTAGAACTGTTTTAAGCAATATCTCTACACTATATTACTTGCCCAAAGATTTCAAATTGTTTAGTGAAAACTGCACTGGGATATGATGAACTATTTAGAGCTTGCGGGTTAGCACATAGTTGGTGGGACTTCCTGTGTAATAGAAAGCGCACGGAAATTGAAAAAAATTAGACAAACTTTGGATCAAAGGTGAATATGGTTTCTTTAGACATCCAGAAACGCGAGAAAAATCCAAAAACAATTAAACAT
>BOPP01000093.1:950323-1037451 GCA_017312745.1 Gryllus bimaculatus
AATACTAACATTTCATTGGTTCATACACAGAATCAAACCAGATACTACTAATTTTCCCTTCAATTTTATTTTTACTACCGAACAGAATATGTCCAAGGAGAGAAACGAACTCACAGACATTTTTATTCGATGTTCCAACACGTAATTTGGTTTAAGCCAATGTCTGAGTGACAAAGACCCAAGCAAATTTCCTCGCAAAAATAAATTCTTAACTTGCGCTCGTGCTCCCGCTCTCTCTCCCTCCCTAACAAAACTTGCGCGTTCCGTCGCGAGAGTTGCTATACCGTAACTAGCTGCCAGCCCCTCGCCCACCACAATTACTCGCGGGCGTCTGCCGCCTCGCATCCATCCACGCCCCGCGCTCCCCCTCTGCTTTCCCTGGGCCGCGTGGGCGGCGACCGCAGCGCGCGCCCCGCCCACTCCACTGCGGCCGCCGCCCCCCCCCCACCGCCACCTCGTACTTCCACGGCTTGAAGCCGCTCGCTGCCTCGCTAACCGGCAGGGCCTGGGGTCGAAAACACGCGAATGCGGATTTATGACATCAGTTAGATAACGAGGTGGAAATCAGACGCTGTATGGAGAATTCTAGCAACCGGATGGTCTGATCGGTGGTTTTCCGAGGTTGGTTGGACCAACACTAGGTGAATGCAGGAGCAGTACTTTATCAAGCTAGTATCGAACCAACGCCATTTTCCGTTTCTAATCCTTCTTCCCTCCCTCCATACACACTCAAACATAGATACGACGTTCAACGGCGGGAAGAATCCTGCAACCTTCTCACTTTGCACACACACCACCACACCATGGTGCCCTGCAACTTCTCCCATCCAAAATTGGGGACAAAAGCTAGAAGGTTGCTACTTATAGCAAAGTGTCGCCGATACAGCTGCTGGTAAGGCTCCGCCAACTTTTGATCATAATTAAAAATTGGGTCAAAATACGCATTGCACCTTGATAAGAGCGATTCTGAAACAAAATTTACAAAAGAAGTAAATACTACGTGTTTATCTTCTACATTTCGTTTATTCGTATATAATACACACCTGAAAGGAAAAGGTTAGCGCGTAACAGCGGCGGCGGTCTTTTGTACCAAGCGCGAGTGTTTGCGCCCCGAGAACCCACCGCACGCGTTTTAAATAACGTTGGCTAGCAGTTCGAATTTATTTAGTTTCGCATTAAGAAGTGATTGCTCACTGAACCTCGCCACTGGTGCAAGGTCTCCCACCACGTTATATGGGAGTTATAAGGCCCTGCACCCACCACCAGGGAACAAAATGACGGAAAAGATGATAACGAATCCGATATACTCTGGCCGGCTACTCTCACAGGTCACCCCCCCCCCCCCCCAGCCACTCCCGCCGCTGCACGTTGTCGGTTGCTACCTCGCCCTTCGTCCGCCAGCCGCTTCCGCCCCCGCCGCCGCCTTCTTCTTCGCCCCTCCCCCACCCCCCGCCCGGCGGCCGGGCCGCGCCGCTCCCGCAGCAGGGGGCGGGGCAGCTGCTCGCTCGGCCTCTGAAATTAACGCAGCCAAGCTATGCAACAGGCGTACCGGTCGGGCGGCGCTGCGTGCGCGCGCGGGCACGGCGACGGCGGCGGGCGCTCGTGGTGGGCGGCGGGGCGGGGGCGGCGGCAGCTTGGCCGTAATGTCGATTGGCCGAGACGCGCACGGCCGATGCCGGGCAGCTCCTGGCCAATTCCGCGGGCGGGCGACGGGGGCGGGGCGCGGGGCCGACCGAAAGCCACCGGGCGGCGGGGTCAGGCCGGATGCGCACAGAGGCGAGCCCGGGCCTCTCGCAGGGGCGAGGCGCGCAGGCGGCGGCGGCGGCGCCGCACCGCCCAACGAGAAAGCGTGGGCGCGCTGCCCACGGGCTGGAATTGCGCTGCGATTCCTTTGTGCCTGCGCGCGCGCCACTGCAACTTTTTCCTTGCGCGCTCGCGACTTTTTTAATTCTCTTTCAACTGACCGCTGCTACTCGAGTGTTTTTACTGGAGGTCGTTCATTAATTTATATCTCAATCCATGGTCAGGCGAAAGGGCTGGCTGAATTGCCTAAGCCATTTATTAATTTATTTATTTATTTTATGTTCTGTTGCTTGAATTTTACTGAAATGTCGATCAAGAGATTATAAATTATGGTGATTTGTCTCCTTCTAAGAATTTAAATCAGTAGTTGATTTCCCATGTGCTACATATGAATTGCGAGACCTGTAAGACATGAAATGTGAAAAATCCTGCAATCAAATTTGTCTTGAAAACTTATGACAGATAAACTTAGCATAAATGGTGCACGTATACATGTCACGCACCAAATAATTATTGGAGTAAATTTAAAAAATTATTGTAGTGGCTTGTGGCAATTTTTTTATTCATTAATTTTTATTGTGGAACTGAAAATTATAACAATGACATATGCGTTGACATATGTTATTGGTATCACAAACAATATTTTCACCTCTTTCATATACTGATCATATTATTATTATTATTATTATTATTATTATTATTATTATTATTATTATTATATTACTTTGAATTACCATGTCACTTCATCATTTGTAAGAAACTGTGTTTGAACTTGCGCCAGTCCAAGGCAGTCTCATACATCCAATAGTTCCACTTTCAGCAAATAATTCTGTTATTCACATTACCTTTCTTCTTTTCATTCTCAAATCACAATTCTCCCACTGTTCTATAAGCCATTACATCGTATGCACCTTTTCAGCGTTTTTTTCAATAGATCGTATTCGTTTAATCTTTTATTGTCATGAATCCAAACCAAACTTCATTAATTTCTCTTTTCTCTGGACTTCTATAGCGATCACTGTCGATTTTGCTATTTTTTCGATTTTCTTTTTTATTCCACTTCATCATTTTGAAATTTGATATTCTGTTCAAAGCTTTCTACATTATTTTCCAGTCAAACGCGAGAAGGGTTGTGAAAATTTTAGTCGTATGTTTTAAAGTACATCCTTTAAAGAATTTCTTGCAGATGATATTCAAGACACGAGAAGAACGCCCAATTTGTGGTCTCACTTGCCCCTATAAACAGAGTTTGAGTGATGAGGATTATGTTTAAACTTCGAAAAAATAAACAGATAAACACGACATAAAGAAAACGAGGAAGGCGTTAAACTAGTATATATACTAGTTCATTGGGGGCAACCTGACAAGTTCTATTCGTCAATGTTCATAAAAAAAGTATGTGTGATTGACCTAAAAAAATATTCTTGTAAGACGATGAGACCCGTTTGTCGATCTGCGAGAAATGCCTATTTTATCAACATATGATGACTTATGTGGATACAGAATAGGTCTTGTGTTGGAAGCTTCCCTTAAAGCAGACCTTTCGCTGAGCTTCCGCATTCGGTCCTCTCTTCTTCCCTGCCTCTCTCCCTCGTGCCAAAGCGAACGGCCGAACCCTCGCAGCCGAATCTGCGCGCATTGATTTCCACTCCGTCTCGCACCTGTCACCTCGCGCGCTGGCCGCCGCCTGCAGTTGATTATCCGCGGAATTGCGACGGCGTCCGTATCCCGCTCGCCTTCCCTCGTTTGCATTTACATTCGCTTATTCCTCCACTTTTCTCCTCCTCCACCCATCATCATCTCCTCGTCTGTCGTCGCCCGCACACGCCCCCTCGCCATCGTCGTCTTTTTAAGCGAGAGAGAGAGATTCTTTTTCTTTCTTTTTTTTTAAAAAAAAAGACGATGGTCTGGTTATCCCTCTTCGTTAATTTTCAAAACCCTTAAGTAATCACAGACGAAGGTCTGGATCCGCCTTTGGGGTCGTGCTCCGAAAGGGCTTTTTTCGAACTTCCTTTGTCGCCGGGCGGCCGGGGATCTTTGTGCTCGTTGGCAGGTGGCCCTGTTCTAGCGGGCTTTAATCACCCTTCCGATTAACGTCGCCCCTCGCTGCCGGGTTACGCAACCTGTGCGGCTGCCAGCTCGTTCTCGCGAAAAACGCAACCGCCGTGCAATGCGCATTTGAAGTAAAATAGCGTGCCCATCCGCCTTTGACTCTTATACCGGCAAAACGCAAAATTGTCGGACTCGTAAGTAGGGAATGAATGTTTCCATTCCTTTCATACGTTTTTATGTCATGAGCAACATGTATGTATTTAGAAAAATAAAATGTATCATTGCTATTTTTTCATATTACAATTATTTAAATGTATTCCAATAAAATCATGATCTCTTAATCATCAAATATTTTTTTCAAACGAAATATTTTTCATTTTCAATATTTGTGGAACTAGTCATTTACTTGTGTCGTAAATTAACACTATTTTTAGGGGCGTTTGTGATGTAAGGAAACTTAAAATAAGTAAGATTAATTTTAGATTTGAAAATGGATGTAAATTTAAATGTACTGCATCGTGAGGATGTCGTATAATGTCAAGATTTACAGTTAGAATTTTTAATGGCCATTATGTCATCACTGGTCAGATACAGATTAGACTAGAGACAAAATGGAGACAATGAATTTGATATCAGTCAATATGTCACTGCGTATTGCAGAAAGTTAATGGTCAATAACAGGTCACAACGATTCCTTGAATTTGTTATATCCTTCTTATTTGAACATCACAACGATTTTTTCCAGTTCAGTTCAGCAAATGCAACGTGCCTTGTTTTTATAGTACAAAGTCTCTGAAATATAAAAAACAAAATGATTTTGCGGAAAACTGTGTTATTGTTTTTAATCATAACTAGCAACATCTGAAAAAGCATTGAAATTTGGAATCGTGCATCAGTTCTCAGAAGAAGCAATGTGTCAATTTTCCGAATATGATACGTAATGAAAGCATAATTTTATTAAATGCAGATGAATAAAATTGTAATCAAATCGTTCCAAACACTAATAAAAGTTCATTAGGAGCCAAACAAAACATTCCCACATCCATGTTGTTTTAATGGTTGAGTTGAAATTTGCCTAAGGGATGTTGTGTCTGTATACCAGTAATTTGCCTAACATACACCCATGTTTCGATTTATAAATGACAAATATTTAATTAAATATGAATAAATGTAGAAACGAGCAACATATTGTTTAATACTAAACGGTTAAAATACTGATAATCTCACATTTGTGTACCTCGTATTCCAGCATTGTACGAGTATTGTTCTCGTATTGTTCGTATTTAATTGAATTTCTACTTGTATTATTGCTGACATCAATACACTGTCTCTCTTAAGAGTAAAATTCTTAAAAATATTTTAAAAGTTTCACATCAAAGGCATAGAAATTTAATATGTTTTAAGAAAGTACAATGTACATGTCAGTTCCAGACTTTCGATGTTTTCAAATAATTGAGAACTGACCTTGTTTATTTCTGGTGAATGCTGTGACAGTTCGCCTCTCCAACATAATTTTTGCAGCGGGTTCAAGCTAAAACTCCGTACTCCGCAGTTTACAACAGATACATCGTTCGGACTCGCATTGGTGGTTATGTCTTGCTGATGTTATGATGCGTTTCAAATTAAATACCATGAAGTAAACCGTAAATATCATGAGAACGTTGCGTACACATTTTAATTTAAATTCGTAGAGAACAACATTAACGCGCGGGAACTCTTGGAACCTCTCACACATACATCGCAACGTTACACTTACATTCCATTAACCTACAAAATATTTTCGACATATTGCTGAATACAAAACCCAGCGAAGTGGGTCAGGGCGTAGCGCGCGTTGATTTCACATTCGGGAGTCCCGGTTTCAGTCCCTGAGCAGGCCATCCTGACCGGGGTTTTTCGTGGTTTCCCTCGGTCATCAAGACGAAAGCTGAGGTGGATGTACTGAAAGGCCACGACCACGAAACCGGTTTCGATAGTCGACTTCGTTAAGCACCTGCAGTCAGGTGTGTTAAGCGAATTCGAGACCGCGTTTTCTTGGGCCGACTAGGAACACCGGACTCTAACGGCGCCGAGGATAATTACACTTAACGAGACATATAATGGCTAAGTACAAGTAAAAATACCAAATATAAGAGCCTTTATAAAAAAACAACAAACGTATCCATTGGCTTGCATTTCGCAGGCCCTCTCCTCCTCCAGTCATCGTCTTGAAACGCAACGCAGCCCCTTGCTTCCTTATGCAGCGTCGGACGACACCTCCAGGTCGAGCCACGGGCAGGCGTGCGCTCGGGCTCCTTGGGCGCGGGGGCGGAGGCCCGGACAGGCGGGCGGCGAATCAATTAAGTGGGCGATGAGGGCGAGGACGAGGGCACGGAGGCTTCGGCCTAGGGCAGGGCTGGACGTTCCAGCCGTGAGGCCCAGTAGCATAGGAGGCACAGCGAAACTTCTGCATCACCTAGTTGAGACCACATCTCCGCGAAATATCAAGAGGGAAAGTAATTCTAGAACATGTATGAAGGAATTATGTATTAATATATTGCATTATGGAATTCGATGGACTGAGAATATATAATATTAATTGTAGTAATTACGAAAAAGTAGTGATGAATCCAACTGCCTTTGAGTTCAATAATTGATTGCTAATAGTATAGCATTATTATAAATAAAGGTTAGATACGATTATCCGGAGTTAAGAAAGATACATTTCCATTAAAAAGATCCATTAAACTTTTATTTTTTTTATTTTTTTGTGCTCTATAAAATAATTAATCACTTCCTCTCACGTGCACGCTACTACAAGTTTCAAATACGCCATTGATACAAAAACCCTGAACGCGCGAACTACTTACTGGTCGTTTTGTTCGACTCCTATTGTGGCATGCTGCGATGACGGGAGCTGTGCTACTGCACCAGTAAGAAACCTTAGCATCACTGGCTTAGGGAAACCGCGCGTACGCAGCTAGGACACACAGCTCCTCAGCGCTCTTCCCCGAACCGCAGTCTGCCCACTGCATTTCATCCAGCCCCCATGCTGGCCGGGGTGAGAAAGAGGGATCAACAGAAAGAAGGTGTCGATGGAGATGTAGGGGGTGCTGACGAGTCAAATATGAGCATGGACGGAGTTGGAGAGGTAGCGAAGATGGCGATAGACAGCCAGCCAGACAGGCAGACAGACAGACAGACAGACAGGCAGGCAGGCAGGCAGGCAGACAGGCAGACAGGCAGACAGACAATCAGACAGACAAACAAGCAGACAGACAAGCCGACAGACAGACAGACTGACAGGCAGGCAGGCAGGCAGACAGACAGGCAGATATACGGGCAGACAGACAGGAAGACAGACGGGCAGACTGACAGGCAGACAGACGGGTAGACACACAGGCAGACACACAGGCAGACACACAGGCAGACGCACAGGCAGACACACAGGCAGACATACAGACAGGCAGGCCGACGCAGTGCAAGGGAGTGCAGCAAAGGGTCATCTCCCTCTGAAGCCAGTAGTAAGAGTGGGGAGGGCGGTTAGCGGCGTGGTCCATTTAGGGAGTGGGTCAAGAGACACGAGACGACGAGGACTAGTTTTATTTAGAATGTCTTAATTTATACTCTTGAATGCTACTAATTGTTTATTACATTAACGATCTGTTATCTTATTGATGATCTATATCATTGATGATCTGTTATCTAGAGTCTGAATATTTTTTAATACAAACATGCAATTGTTTCTTGAATCGTCTTCCTGTGTATTAATTCTTTAGAGTAGCTGTCTAGTTGCTTTTCATTGTTCCAAGGTATCGGTTTTACAGCTTACATTTTTTACCTTTTTACAGCGCGGAACCCAACGCCTTCCGGTTTTTCTCGCAATAAGCCTTCTTTATGCCACAGAAATACGCAACAGTCAAGAATAGGTCGCGAGAATTGGAATCCTTTTCGGTTTCATCGTTACCGCACTCCTCATTCTTACAATCACCCAACACCTAACCTCCTCCACCCACCACGTCATATTCCCGCTCATTTCCCCTTTCTTCGTTCATCGATCCTTCTTTCGTTCCCAGGTCTGTTCCGGCGCGCCTTTCCCACGCTCGCGCACGCTCGCCTCCTCCGCGGCGGAGGGTAAACAGCAGCGGCGGCGCGGCGCCCCTCCGGGGGTTCGCCGCACCGCGGCCCGATTGTTTTTGCCCCAGCCGCCTGCGCGCTGTTATTGGAGCGGCGGCCCGGGAGAAGAGGCGCCCCGCCCCGCCCAACCCCGGCCCCGCCACCGCCTCCGCACCCGCCCCGCCCCCGCCCCACCCCCCGCCCCCCCGCCCCAGCCCCCCCGCCCCGCCCCCCGCCCCCGCCCCCGCTCCACCCCGCCCCCGCCTCCGCCCCGCCCTCCCGCGCCGGCTCCAATGTGCCTCGCGCGCCCTCCCCCGGGAATCATAAACATGAACCGACAAAGAACGCGGAAAATGTTGGACAGAATGAAGTGGTAAACACAATTGCGGGATCGGTCATGGTGTATCTCTGCCGGCGGTGGGCCCGGGAAGAATCTTTGTTTTCCTTTTGATGACTCGCGAGTTCCGTGTCCCGAGTGTTGCGCCGTTCTGTTTGTTGTCGGAAGAGCGAGCGATAGATACTTTTGAGAATATTTGCTGTTATGAAAAAGCGAATGGGAGAACTATCTTTAATGAATGCGCTGGGAATTGTCGAAAATATTACGCTTTCCGGTTTTTTCTTTTAGAAAAAAAAATACTTGGCGAGGATGTATTATTTTGAATTATCCGGCATACACCGTATTCTTCAACATTAACTTTTATTACATTTCTCGCAATATTTCTTTGGAAATGTAATATGTTTCGTGACCTGCAAAAAAATATACCTTTTTGTTTAACATTCTTTACACTAGGAACAAATTTGTGTATACGGCCTATGTCTTTATAAGTACTAACTTTGAATAGATTTTTAGAAGGAAAATATGTATCGTTCTAACTTCTCTCTTTCAATTAGCAAATAATTATTTCATGGTTAGGGTTCGGTAAGTTTTCTGTTCAAAAAAATGTTAATAAAATATTGTCGTGACCTGGCTGCCACCAAACCTCCCTATCCATAACAAAGTCCAAGCCACCACTAATGTATGTGCTACCAACGTTGGGTGACACTTGTTGGCGGCAATTGGCTTACGACAAGGATTGAAGACTAGGCTTCACGTTTACTATGCTATAGAAAGGGATAATATAAGAATATAACTGATGATATAACCGAGGGAAGGAGGTGACAGTAATATATTTCCACCCATTCCACTGATATATGCTTTCGCTTGTAGATTATTTTATATTGCATCATTATTTCATCAACATTAATACAGATATCTGGATCTCATTAATGCACACAGGCTCCTTAGGAAGTAACATAAGATATATTTAAGTCCTCTCAAGGAGTTGCTAAGTCATAAGAAGCAACATGAAACTTACAGGATTAAATCTGTAATCCGCTGACAAGAGGGACTCGACCCTTTAGTAACAAACTTCTTATTCCATCCTTGATACTTGAAACGCGTAATGGGATGTACGATCTTTATCGAGGAAACCTGTTACGAAAGTCGATTCATAATACCTAAAGCATCTCGGGTGATTTAAGTTGTCTACGTCTATGATCACCTAACTTAGAAAAGAAGCGTTAATTATTATAATTAAAATTTTACCTAGATTAGTCAGATAAAATTGATATTACGACTTTAAAATAATTTAATAATGCGATGAGACGAGAAAGTAATGCGTGAATCTTTTTTATATTGTATTCCATATTAGTTGCATGGAACGTTATAATTATGAAGGACATGTGACAGTTTCATCCATTAAAATTAAGTTGTAATAATTTGAATTATTATTACTATTATTATTAATAATAATAATAATAATAATAATAATAATAACAACAGTTATCAAAATGGCCTTGAGAGTGACGAATGAGGTGTATACGTGTGTTATTGGCTCCAGCAAACATATAACAAAAATATTAGACATTCAACTGATTAGTAAGTCCAAATGGCACTGACGAACAATCCCTAAAAAACAGATTACATAAAATACAGATTATATATAATATCTGTATTTTATGTAATCTGTAATATTATTTTGTGCCCGTGATTAACTCATTAGAGATGTGTAATTCTGACTTTGCTTACTGAAATAACATGGCGAAAACAATTCCTTACCCCAAAATGGAAACAACAAACGTTGTTTGAAGCTACCACACCATCTCGGCAACCGAAACCCTCGTCTGGATCGACTACCGCGCTTAAAATTACCTTGCAAGCGAAATTCTCTACTCGCCCGAAAGCATCTCCGCTTTCATGGCACATTCCTCCGCCCGTCCCTCCCCCCCCGGTGGCCGACGAGAGGCCAAATGAGCCTGAACCACCTCGACGGGCGGCGACCGCTACCTTCGCCGCCGCCGCCGCCGCCGCCGCCGCCGCCGCCGTCCGGGGTGACGCGGGAGGCGTCAAGAGGGCATGTCCGGAACTCGAGGCCGTCGCTTCGCCTGTCTTCCCCGCCCCTTCCCCGTCCCTTCCCCGCCCCCTCCTCGCCCTCGCCCTTGGCAGGCCTCTGCGGCCTTGGGCCTGGGGCGGTGACCTTGCGGTGGGCGATGACCTCGGTGGGCGATGCGCAGCCCGCGCCCGTGCCCACGCGAGGCGGGGTATAGACATCAATTGTTTGATTGTTTAGTGATTCCGGGCACGTCAACTACTAGGGTCATTAGCCCCGTAAGTGTAATGCATTTTTTGGGATAATCTTTCCCCCGTTTCATGGCGAGATCCGGTGCCGACCTACCATTACCATTCGCTAGCGGAGTTTTCCCGGGCTAGTGGGGTATCTCCCACCAGCAGGGAACTGGCCAAGCCGGGACAAGTTCCTGACGTGTGGTATTGTAGTGCACGTTAGTGTAAGTGTGTGTCTGTGTGTGTGTCTGTGTGTGTGTGAGTGGTGAGGATACGACAAGGAAGAGGAAGGTGAGATCGTGAACGGTCCGTGTCCCATTTGTTATGGTACTGCTCCGGCATTCGCCTAGAATTGATCTCAGAAACCACGGAGAACTACCGATCAGAGCAGTCGGCCGCCAGAGGTATACATCGAGGGAAAGGCCGTTCGAGGGAGTGATGGTGGGTGAACGACACTGGGAGAAACTAACAGTAAAGGATCGGCGTGAGTGTAGGTGAAGTGTGCGTGCGCTTGGTTTAAAATGTTCGCTTCGTTCGTCTCATCAAGCAGCAAAACTATTGATTTGTTGAATCTGCTGTGGAATCATTTCTGTACGTATTATATAATTCATAGAACCAGACTTCGAAATGTACAAGAAGCATAATTACACCTGCACAAGCAACGTATGCACCAAACGTGTAGAGAGCAATGTTGATTTTATTGGCGGCGGCAGTTTTATTGTATCGCTGAAACCGCGACTGGCGTACCCGCTGGAGCGCAAAATTTCTTTCAACCTGTAACAGAACAGATCAAAGAGATTTACTGCTTCCGTTACAGCGAAAAAAACGTAAAATCATCCGTCTTTTCGAGGCGTTCTATTGGCACTCACCACGAAACGGACGTCAGGGGACAGAGACACAGGAAGCGACCTCGTCGCAGGGCCACCACCATCGACCGGTCTCCCGGTATTTCTTCTTCTGTGACCAAGTCAGGGATTGTGTTTATGCAACGCTACAAGCCAACGCGCAAATCGTCCTCGGGCGAACACATCCGGCTGTGATGTGCCTTCGCCGCGAAACATTGGGGAGTTTGCGACTGAGACGAATATCTGTTATACTGCTGTAATGTCATGAGACATTTTGAGCACGCGCTCTTTCAACTTCGTTTAAAGCCCCAAATATACTTGCGTCACCAATAAAAATGGTGACCTACTTTGGATTCGGAATTCCATCTCACAACCAGTTTGTCTTCTATTCTGGCGTGTGTTTCAAGCACGTATCTTGTAACACGTTCTGCGTCGCCTTATCCATACATTCCATACATGTCATAAGTAGACGTTAGATTCGAAACAGCTAGCTACGAAACCAGTTTTTCTCATTATTGTTCATTGTACAATTGCTTTCAAATGCATACATCGTACTATCCGGCGAATATTGTGATTTGGCGAAGGTGTCTTATGCGTGTTTGCGCAATATATCGCAAGGCGACCGAGCGCCGAAGAACAGCTATTACGGCAGTAGCTGCGAGAGGCGGGTTCCGGGCGTTGGAATACCCCCTAGACATGAGTGTTTGCTTCTTTAATGATGAGACATGGTTGGGCCTGATCCAAACCACCATGTATCACCCGCAATACCTCACTCCTTCGCAAACCTATCCATACCGGATGATTGTTAAATGTGACTACCTGCGTGCCGAGGGGGTCCTAAATGGGCTTAAAGACTGCAACGTGACTGCCCTCCCATCAATTGTGGCGTCTTTGCCGGGGCAATAAATCACAGACGTGAACGGTTTGTAATTTACTGAGTATTAATTTGAAATATGTTCTAACACCTGAATACTATTTACAATAATTACAATAAACAATATTGACCCGTTACCAGAAGGAATGTTCCTGGTCACCACCACCGCATACAAGCGAGTATGCCGCACGTCCCGTCTCGACGTAGCACGCGCCTCTTCCCGCCAGCGGTTCCTGCTGCCGCAAACTACTTCATCGTGCATTTCATGTGCATGAAATCCACGTGGCTAATATTTTGTCATGTTTGTACAAGGCGACTAATATGACGCCACACAATCTCCCTACCTATAAAAGGGTTGAAGAGCCACCATGAGATTATTATCCGCAAGCAGAAGTAGGAGCTCGGCCGCAAGATAGAACCGATTATGACATCAGCGTGTTGCAATGATCAGTATTGGTTGTCGTGGACAGACCATTGGAGTACTCACCATAAGAATATACAACCTGTATTTTTTGTAGTATCCATTAGACAAGAAGACACAAATGCAGAAAACATTTGAAGATGGAAATGTTTAAAAAATTACAACAACAAAAACTAACTAGAATAAAAATGCCTAAACACAAAACTGCGTGTGGTGAATAAGACGTTAGATAATTAAGACCTAAGAGAAACTGACATTGCCTTTCTTCATGAAATCATTGATAGAACAGTACAAGATAAAGCCGTAACCTTAATCACATTTATTTGATGGGCAAGTGTTGATATTTTAAAATAATAAGATTAATGTTATCGGTTTCTTCAAGCAACTCCCTAAATGTTTACTACCTGAATTATCCTGTATTGCTCCAGTACATATTAATCATAATCTTCTAGGAGGCAGGAAAGGAAATGAATTCAGCATATAGTGAACTCCGGCTCTACCATGTTTATTCCGTCCAGAAAAGCACTGCCTGGACCCTTCTCTCGATCTCACCCTGCCACATTTCAACTACCCACATTTACCTGGCCCTTCTCACTCTGCTCAGTCCCTTTTCGCTTTGCGACACCTGGTACCGCCCGGCTCCGCCCTTCTGAGTGCCTGTAAACTGGTGCATTGCTGCATACGTTCGGTAAACGTACGCTAACAATTTTCACATTTAATTATTCAAAGTATACTTGCGATATATGAGTGAAACAAAAATAATTTAGAAGCAAATTTTAATGATCTTTAAAAACATTTAATACGCTTTGGTGAATGCTATCTAAAATATTCGTAATAAAGTCTATTTTATCCGTTCGTAATATTAGTAGAAAACTGAAATGGAGTACCCTTAAATTTATTTTAAAGGGGAAAGAAAAGTAATCGGGGGTATTTTTTCGCAATACCATGCAGAGAGTTACTTTTCTCACTTAAACTAGAATCTGATATTTTTCTTTTTTAAAGTTATAATTACAAAAACTATGTGCAAAATTTCATTAAGGAGATGAAAATAAAATCACAATTTTTGTGAAAACAAACAACCGTTTCTTAGAAAATAACTTTTTGAAAAAAGTACCTTACGTTACATTAAAAAAAAGCTGCCTTTCAGAAAAACTCGCAACGAAATCGGTTCACCCGATCATTAGATTACTCAGAACGGAGGCAGTCAGAAATTGTAAAAACAATTGCTTTTATCCCTAAATAAGCACATGAGGTTTTAATATGCTGTTATGACATTCCGCATATGCAGCATGACATACCAATGTTCCTTTTATATGTATTTATAAGTATACATAAACTATTTTATTAGCCTTCGACTGACTACATAAAGCTAATTATGATGAATAAACTATTTCACTCATCTTGAGTCTCCTACAATCACAGATTTTACCACAATTAGCTTTGCACACCAATTAGTTATCACATTTTAAAGTTAGACTGCATGAAAGTCAAGAAGAACATCGTGACGTGTAAAATATAATTCGTCAATTGAATTGTGTTTAAATGGAATAGCGTTTTAAAACAAACTGCAGAAATTCGTACTGACGCTTCTCGAGAGTTTATTTCATTACTTTAATATCACACAATATATCGCACGCAAATGCTCCATCAAATCGCCTTCGCCGTCTCTGGATAAGTATCGTTACCAGTAGCATCAGAAATAGTCAATACTGCATGTAAAACGTGACCATTACCGACAACGCACTAGAGTTTAGCGCCAATGAACTGACAATCAAATAGTAAGGGCTCTCTTTGTGACTCTGCTGTGATCGCATTGACTGCAGCACGTTCACAAGCATTCCCTAATTACGCGAATTTGGGGACCTCAAATTTTGGGGGAAAGAACTTACATTTTTCGAAATGAATTGCGTTAGTATCGAATACAGTGCCAACAGATAATAGTTGTATAAAATTAGCACGTTTGGCATAAAATAATTAATAGGGTATTCCTTCCTTTAAAACATAACTTGCAATTTCACACTCACCCACATATACACATGCACACTACCGTATTATACATATATTTGAACTCTAGTTATGTGTTCGTGTAAAACATTATGATGTTTTAGTATTCACGTATTAAATTTAATGTGAATCTATTTAAAATTTTAATATCAATCAGATACGAAATAACGCTTAAAGAAATTAAAAGATACTGAAGATATGTTTTGACTCATAATTAAAAAATATGGGTATATTTTCGTTCCTCAACAGAAAAGAGCTTTTCATGTAGTGAACTAAACAACTTTTCAAACGCGGAACCTCGACATGAAATATGTACGCTAGAAAGAGTTTCTTGAATGTATATTTTGACTTGTAAGTCTAGATCACGTACGTTCTGACTTCTCTGAAAGGCGTGCGCCGCGCGACTGCGTATTGCTCGACAGCGAGTAGCTCACGGCGAAACGAAGCCTGAAAGAACACGCCCCTCCAGGGGCAAGTTATACTGCTCCGCAACACGCGCATGCCAGGCAGGTTGCCTACTCGGCGTACGTCTCTTGGTTGTGCCAAGTGCTCACAGCCGGCACGTAAGGAGGCGTAAGGAGCCAGCGGAGCGTTCTGTTGGAGACGCAACGTTGAGGTGATGGCTACCGGAGGGCGTGGTTTTGGAAGAGCCGGCAAGCGGATGAGATTTCTTTCTCTTTGGGATGTGAGTGGAAAGTGAGTTGATGACGTGAGTAGTAAAATTTGAACATAAAGAAACGAAGAAGAGACAAGCCAGATTCAACGAAATGCACCAAGATCAGTGATCACACTGTAATCGAAATCGCACTCAGAGGTTTCATGAAAAATGGCATAATATGGTCGCGGGGGTGGCGGGTGTTGAATAGAACCGGGAGTAGACAAGTGGAAACTGCATAGGTAGAATGTCGGGCTGGAAAATACGTTAGAAATGATAAAAAAAGGTAAGGCCAGTGAGAAAAAAGAAGGGGGAGAGAAAACTTGCAGAAAAGAAGAATAGTAAAGGAGAAAGAGACGTCGCGCGTGCGAGAGAGAGAGAGAGAGAGAGAGAGAGAGAGAGAGAGAGAGAGAGAGAGAGAGAGAGAGAAAGCAAGAACGATAGCAGTATCAATAGAGAGAACAGTTCTTGGGCGTTTATCGGCACGGAAGAATAATGACCGGGTAGAAAGCAAGTGAAGACTGGAGAGTGAGCAAATTCTGATATAAATAAAAAGAGGAAAGAAATGGGAGAGGTGCCGAGATGGTTGTAGAATGGTACAATAAACAGCAATAAGTGATGCGGAAGAAGAGTTACGCTAGCAGAAAATAGCGAACGGCTGGAATGGGAATCATTGATAAATGTTCCCGGACATGTCAACTGCTGTAGCCATTAATACCGTTAGTGTAGTAAATGTTTTACCGCGAGAGATGGCGGTGTTCCTCCTCAGATACATGGTGAACACCGGCGCTGACCCACACATCGGCTTGCGGACTATTTTCCCCTCCAGATAACTTTCTCAGCGAGGAACTATCACAGAGGGGACGCGTACAAAGGTTCCGACTGATCTCTCAACATGAGAAGTAGAAGTGTAGTGTAAGTGCGTTTCCGCGCGCGCTTGTGAGTGTGTGTGTGTGTGTGTGTGTGTGTGAGAGAGAGAGAGAGAGAGAGAGAGAGAGAGAGAGAGAGAGAGAGAGAGAGAGAGAGAGAAGAGAGGATAGAAGAATGAAAAGGTCGGAAAGATCCGGGCCGCGTGTTGCGCGTGGCCCGTTTGTTTCAATACTGCTCCGGCATTCGCCTAACATTGATCAGAGAAGCCATGGACAACCGGAAGAGGAAGCATGCGCCACAGACGGCGCGAGCGCGGGCATCAGAGCGGAGGCTGGGGGGAGGGGGCAGTGGTCGGCGGAATGCAGGCGCCGTTCGGCAGCGGCTGATGGATCGCGGCGCTGGCAGCGTTGCACGCCCGCTATTTGTTTGAGCGGCGGGCGGCCGTTGCGCCCCGCCGCCCCTCCCTTCCCTCTCCCCAGCCACCTCCCCCTCCCCCTCATCACCGCGCGGGCCTTCGGCATTCCTCGGCCGCCGCCGCCGCGAAATTTACGCTCGTACGTTGCCGCGACCGCACAACTTGCCCGCCGCCGCGCCGCCCGCTCAGCCTTTCTCTCACTCCGACCTAGCGGCCCACCGCCCACCTCCTCCCGCGCTGTGTTGCTTGTGAGGACGCAGCCGTGCCTCGTCTTCGTCTCACGTTGCTAGCGTTTCTACGATCGTGTTCTCAGTCTCGCATTTTCCTCTGGCGTAATCTTCAGATTTCTTCGATTTAGGGATGCAAAATCGATGTCTATGTTTTGAAAACATTGATGTCTTTGTAGAAACCTCGATTTTTAAACATTGATGTATTAACGCCAATGTGTTTTTAACATCGATGTTTTGTGATCGATTTTTTTTTCTTTTTCGTTGTTTAGTTCTGAATAAAAAATCTCATTATCACAATACTGTAAATGTTAAAATATGAAATAATAACTGAATATAAGTTCGCGGTAGTTCATGTGTTGTAACGAAAGCAACGCTGTTTGTTCTATCTTGTGGGGCAAAGCTCCCTCGCACGAGCTGACCTCATGTCCATGTATTTCCTCTTTCTTCATATTCATTTCGCACATTGAGATGTGGGTAACAAATACGCTGTGGGCATAGGCCCCGTCTTCTCGTAGCCTTATTCGGCGAATTGATAAACACGAGCACTAAAATTTAATTTTAATGCATACGACTTTTATTGTAGACGCTAATTATATACACGCGTTAGCTAATGCAATTTAAAATCATCGATGTTGAAAAATGTCAATGCTTTTTAATCGATGTACTTTTATCATCAAAGTTTTGTTATCGATGTCACATTTATACTATGTGCACCATTGTTCTCTTTTTGTCGTATTGGTTTTGTACTTGTTTCCAAAACTGTTTTCTGACCCATCTCCAACACTGTTTTCTGACCTGTGTTTCGAATCATTGACGACATATTTTATGTCAATCGTTTAAGTTTCCTTTTCTAACTCTTATCTCAGTATCTAAATTAAAGGTATTTATATGCAAGCAGGATAATGGATCTCGGGTTGATTTTAAACTGTCTAGAATATCTGTTCTCCAAATAACATTAATATAAATGAATGGATGAGTGGGAAAACAGTGTAGTCCAAAACCTTCACTTGAGATAATTTAAATTATAATATTTGATTAGATATGACAAACAACTAATGACATTTAAAGAATTTTCTTATTTTACAAATATTTTACCACGCAATACAAGTTGTGAAACATAATTGCGATGAAAATGTGTCAGTAATGTGTTATAATTTAAATAAAAACGGTGGACTTCTACTCTTTTCATTTGGATGAACATTTACCTACCAAATACCACATTTTCTTGTTGAAAGAGTGCCCCCACTACCAAAACCCGACCTAACGTCAAGTTGAAACTGCACGTAGACATCATATATTATATTGTGCTTATTTTCCTTTCCAAATATTTTTTGTGAAGGGCGGTGTTCTAACTTTCAATGCACTCGGAATAAACTTCACAGAATATGATAAGTTGTGTGCAATTTTCGGAGGAAAGCATTCCGTGTATTATTTTTATCTTATTTTTTATCATAATAGCATGATGACTTGTTTTGATTTTCTGTTCCATCATTTGAGACAGACCTGACAAAAAATGCCGTCAGTCATTGAAAAACAATCTTAACTGTAAACACATTATTTCAAAGCAAAATATTGAAAATTACTGCACATACATTATCAGTAATACAATTAAATTACATTACTTAGGAACAATTATATTACATTCTGTGGCGGTCCTGACTGACACGTCACAAAACTAACAATTTCAAAACATATTTGAATAGAAAAAATATGATACGTTGTGCTGTTCGTGACTCCAGGAACATATATTTATTTATTACGTCGGATTTGACGAACTTCGTAAATTCAATCAGACTGGAATAGATAAAGAATAAAAAATAATTCAGGAGTTTACATTAGGTTTTGGAACACAAATTCAAGAAAAATTACAAGTGTATCGGAGACAAATTACTGGGAAAAACATATGCAAGTAAAAATGAATATTTAAATAAACTGATCAGAAAAAGACATTTCAACAGATGGGCATTACGGAAAAAATACATAAGTAATTTATATACGGAGTACAATGAGGTGCAAGGTAAAATAAGAGAGAAAACGCAATATTAGGGAAAATATCCAAGGAACAAATAACATATAAAGACGGCATTTGTTTTGGCGAAGACTTCAGAGAAAGTTAGGAAACAACGACGACAGAATGCCTGTGAACCTTGTAAGACACGGATGTACAGAATATCTATGTACTTGGTTGAGTTCTGATGTGAAGGACGCCATGTTAGCGTATAAAGTGTGGCATTAATGACTGATACAAATGGAAGTCGCTGACAAATATGCAAATGGATGTAATATGGAATGGTAAATTTGGAACCAGGAATAGTTGATAGATGTATGAAATGGACATACAAAACTCAACACAAAAGGAAAGTAATTATTTGGAGTTTACTTTTTGCCATTTCGACTTGATAAGAAAGCCAAGCTGTGTAATTTTTAAAGGAGGAAACATTTAAAATTCAAAATATGGGCAATGAAAAATAAATGAATGCGCGCTAGAAGGGATGAGATATGTAATTGTTAAATGTTAATATACGTAAATATTTTCTATTTTTAAGGGTGTATAAACATGCGTTCCTGTTTGTTTGTATACTATGTTGTGTGTGTATTAGCTTATACGTTATGTAAGGCAAGCCTATAATTAAACATGAAAAATTATTTGTTATTATTTTATTGATAATAATTATGAGAGTGGAAAGTTGGGAAAACCGTTTCCGTATCATTCGTAAATAACAAATGTGAACCATCTGCTGAGAGCAGCTCTAATCGCCAGTCGTCTGAAATCCTGAGAGGAAGAGCAGTATATGTGCAGAAGAGGTACTGTTATTTTACTAGTCCAAGACAAGGATCTGCGTGATTTGAAGTCAAATTATCACATATTAAACTGTTTTCAGTCCCACAAGTTTTCTTTCTTCGGTAATATATTTGTTTTAAGTGGAATAAAAACTTATTACTCATCAAAATATACTGGTTGAATTCAATAAAACTCTTTAGCATATTGTAAAAAACACTAAGTTGTTTCAAAATTCCAGTACATTTATCCCAATCTCAATAATTATCACAATGCATAAGTCGTAAAAATCTTCTTTTATGCTTCTTTTAAACGCGAAGTCAAAAAAATTACCAAAGAAATTTCAATTGTAATTACAGCCATACACAATTGAGCGAAACATACATTTATTAGAAGATGAGTGTCGAGTCACGATTGAAGTTGTTCGTTTTCAAAACCGCTGAATAAAACAGGCGTATCACTGGCGCGCATTCCACTTGGCTGCTCGAGCCGCCGCGAACATCGCTCCGAATCGGCCGCGACACGCCGCCGTCCGCCGCCCTCCGCCGCCCTCCGCCGCCCTCCGCCGCCCATCCGCCGTCTCCGCCGTCCTCTCGCCGCCCTCCGCGCCGCCTCCGCCTCCCTCCCCGCCACCCTCCGCCTCCCTCCGCCACTCTAACCCATCTACCGCCACAGCCGCGCTCCGCCGCCCTCCACCGCCTCCGCCATTCCACCGCCCTCCCCCGCCCCTTCGCGGGCCGAGGCCGCGTTGGCCGAAGCTAAATAAGCAAAGCGCGCAGTGTCCGGCGGCCGAATTGGACCTCGCGCAGAGCATGAATAAAGGACGGCGACACACACGCGATGCGCCGCGGCGCAGCCGACAGAGAGCGCACGCGTTCGGCGGCGGAAGCACCGCCTCTTGAAACAGCGCAGGACACGAGTCTCCGGGGTTGCCTGATGCATCTGATGCCTTTTGCAGAGGGAGGATTGACGTTTTGTGGATTGAAGGGCCATCTATGCATCTATGTATAGGTTGTACTTGTGTATGTGTGTGTGTGTGTGTGTGTGTAAAGGAATATAGGGGTTGCGCAAATCATCCTGAACGTAAAGAAGAACGGTTATGAAATAAAGCATTGTCTAAACAGTTTATTTCAAGCCCCAGAATACCGATAAAAGTAGATTATTTCAAAAGAATCTACTTTTATTTCATTTTGCACATAATTCGCAATAAAATACAATGTGACATTCGGAGTAAACATTTACTCTTCCCTGTTGTTAATTGATAGAGATATTCATTTTATATAACCTAAATCGTAGTTACTTATTGTATGCAAAATACATTTTATTGTAACTAGGAACATGAAAAATAATAGTGCTAATTCTCAAAAGGAAACCACAATGCAGAAACAGGGCACTGAATGCACAAGAAGGGGTAAATGCTGTCAGTGTCACAGAGTGGCACTCATTACCAAATGCGAAAGTGTGTTCTCTGGTGGTTGTATGTTACACTGATTGATAACAACGACCCAGACTTCATTTTGCTTTCAGTGCTCGCGTTTAATGCAGAAGTATTTTGAGTATTGTGAGCGAAAGTCACGAAAGTATGGTGAAATACGCCATGGGGACGAAGAGTAAAATTGTACAATATTGCACTAGTATGGTACCAACTCGCTACTACTCAACTAGCTGGTACTAGCTCCTGAATGAATTCTCGGATGTGATGTGTGTATCGTTCAGGTTCTTGAAAATATGACTCAACACGTGTGTGTTTCAACTTCCGAAATGATTCATAGTATTACTTGCCGGGTTCTCAAAATTAGAAAATTAGATTGTTTGACATTATTTCCGAGCGAATATCCAATGAAAGAACAATCAATACTGGAGCTCTCTTCTCAAATAAATTCCAAATTGAAGATTACATATCATTAGAAACAAACAGAGTCGAATTAGTATTGATTCATTTGCGTTTGCATATACTACAATAAACTTTCATAAACAGAGAGAATAATTCATTTTCTCAATAGTATCTACTTTTTATTTAATGTATATTTTATAGTACATGGTTTTAATTTATATTTTTATTAATTTTGCCGCTTCAAAATGATAGAATATTATAATTATTAATTTTGCCGCTTCAAAATGATAGAATATTATATTTATTAATTTTGTTACAGGTGAGTTGCTGTGATCAAATGTTTGGGAGTGGAAAAAATGCCTGACGGTGAGTGAAGTTTCTGTAATTTTTTATCCAACGACAAGTATTACTTGTTAATTAGTTTTAAAGGTTTTTATATTTCACAAGTGGGGGAGAACTACAATTGTATTCAATAAGGCATGTTTTTCTCTGCATCACTTTAATATTTGCCGGCAATTCTATTTGGGAATTCGTGTTATAAAATTGAGTTTATTTTTAATCAAAGCTAATAATGGACGTAGTGGTGCTCTATTCTTCAAATAAAAGAAGAAGAAACATAACCAAAAGATCATTATTTAAATTACTAATCTTTTTATCTTATTCGATTTTTTTACCTGTAGGTACCATCGGATGTTTCTCGTGTGAATAAGAAAGATTCTCGTTTGAAATATAATATTCACTCATATGATATCCATTCTGAAGAATATCAGCACTTAAAGTAACACAATTTACATGTTATTATCACATTCGACAAAAATTAGAGTCCGCAACAATGTTTACTTTGGATTAGTGGTTCTTGAAATTAATTTTGAAACACGAAACAACATAAACATTCAGAATTCTACATTTTGCGTGTTACTATTGCGCAGAAGGATTTTCAGGTTTTTCACCGCCCTTGGCTTCCTCGCCAAACGGTCGACTTAAAACTAGAAGCCCGTTTCCTTCATTAATCCTCTTATCCGACCACTCCAAGTCAGCTAAATTCGCGGCTCTGCTGTCGCAGGCTTTTGCGAGTTTCCTCAAATTAACGCACTGAGCCACGCAGACCGGAAAGCTCTGTAGCCTGCAAAGTTAGTCGCCACTGACCACTGCGGTGACGCAGTCTTCTGGATGCGTTTGAGACGAAATTCAAGGAAAGTAAGCTTTCCTCTTTCATCACTGTTACATTACTATGCAAGTAATAGTAAATATATGATGTATTGTAATTATATATAAACGACGCTTTTTTGAAAAAAGGAGTGAAAACAGATGAAAGTTTCCTCGGTCGATAAGAGAGCGCAGGAATATTGACAATAAACTGTGCTTTTGGTGGTTAGTTTCAATAGTAATTTAATTGTTACCAATAATAGAGTGTGTTTTAAATTAGAGATTTAATTTTGTGGAGAAAAGGTTTATTTCTGCAATAAATTTAAATGAATAAAAACTATTTCTCAATAATTATATACAAGAGAAACGTCATTTTTCACTGTTTGAATTTAAACAAATCATCTCTAGTCAAAATTAACCGTAACTTTAACTCACCATTAGCGTCATTATAGTTTCGTAATTACAACAAACATATGTAATTGTTGACAAAGTGTCAAATATGTAAACTTTGATTCATGAGGCTTTACTTTCAATGACAGTTTATGATGTGTTACTATTACATTAAGTAACAAAATCAATAATTTTATTCCATTCACGAAAGGTGCTGAAAATGAGTTTGTAAAAAAAGTACAAACTAGAATACAGGAATAGAAAACAACGTTCATTTGCTAAACATAGGAATCGAAACATAGAAATCGAAGAGATTAAGAGAGAAAAACAACGCATGCATGGAAGAAAGGCCAAAGAATGTTGTAAAAACTGCAACAATACCAAAAAACGTAATAATGAATTTCCTGAAGAGTACCAAAATAAAAATGATTAAATCTACTGTTTTAGCATAAACGGTGGCGGCAAGTACGTATTCCCAATTCTGCACCAATATTGTAATTTATCCAAACATTTTTCATGGAATATTTTCCAGTAGTCTGATAAACAACTCTGCATGCAGTCTTGTCCTGCTACTCTATCGAACTCTTTCATGAGAAATGACTAAACTACAATCCTCGCCTGACAACGCACATCGTTCGCTGGCGGTTGGCGGAACAGCGGCGCTGAGCAAGAGGCACCAGGGCGAGTCTCCAGCGGGGGGGGGCTTCGCGTTCAAAGCCTCTTTTTCGGCCGTCGCGATCAACGAGGCGGCTATCAGCTACCCCCGCCCATCCACACCCCCTCCCTCCCGCCCCCTCCGCCCTCCCACCCCCACCCTTTCCACTCCCCGCCTCTCCCCCCCCTCTCCCCCCCCGCCCTTTCCTGCCCCTCCCACACCACGCCCAACGAGCCATATTTCCTCGAACTCGAATGCTCCACACTGACCAAAGCAATTCAGTTCGTGACCGCCAGCGCTGCGTATCCTCCGCCGACATCGTGAGTAGTGGTGTGGCATCACAGGTATAAAAGTAATTGAGGTCCTTGTGGAAAGAGAAGCTAGGACTTAATATATTGCATTCAATTAACGAATTATTATGAATATAATCATTGTTTTGGCTTTTTACTATAACATATGTTCGTTTTTCGTCCTACTGAAAACGTACTAACGTAAAACATAGTTTTGATTCATTGGGTTAAAAAATAAATGCATATAATCGCGCTTATATAAAACGTAGTTAAATCTATACTTTTCAAAAAGCTTAATAAGTTTCCAAAGAAAAAACGTTTTCAAGTAAACGTGATTACGGCAATACAATAAAATTATTACAAAGAAAACAATATATTTTAACAGTATTTCTATGATATCTGATTCTGTTCTGCAAACGTATTCCAGCTAATACTGGAAATGTTGAAGGCGAACTTAGAATAATAAGTTAAGACAAATAAAATACATGTTTTGGAAATCAAATGAAGAGCTCAGTTCTTGGTAAATCATTTTCAAATAATTAAAATATGATCCTACAACTTGGTAACGTATGCCTCAAGAAAATTAGTTCGATTATCCGAAGGAAGAAATTTTGAATAAAGAATTTTTGTATACTCCTCATATACAAGCACATGCAACTTTTATAACGAGTCATGAACCATTAACATATTAGAATGTTTGTGACATCAGATTTTCCCTTCCAACGTCCCCTCTAGAAAAAAGAAATTCCCCAACTCATCACTGATGCAGCGAGCAATCCAGTGAGTGCGCTAACACAACAAACGCCACGGCATCCCGCGCAGTCGCCCGCTCCCTCCCACTCGCTGTTCCGGGTCGACGAAAGCGCCTACTGGGCCCTCGGCGCGAGCGGTCGCCGAGTCGAGCCTCGCGCAGAGCACACAACGCTGACGAGGGGCCTGTTAGTGCCGGCCGGACGCGCCGTTCCGCGCCCGTCGCCGACGCCGACGCCTGCGCCGCCTGCGGCTCGGTAAATACGGGTAATGGCCAACAAATAGAGCGCCCCGGCCTTCGGTTCGAGACGCCGCGCCACCCCCACCGCCCCACCGCCCCTCCCGCGAGCCCTGGTCGCGATGTCAGCCGCCCGCATGCGGAGCGCCGTCCTCGGTCAACACGGCTGCCGCGGAGGGCGCGGGCGGCGCATCGGTCGGTACTTTTGTTACTCAGTTGCCTAGCCCGAAAATATCTTGTACATACTAGAGATGCGACATCGATTTCCATGTTTTCTCAAACATCGATGTTTAAAACATCGATGTTTGAGAAAACATTGATGTATTAACGCTGATGTTAAAACATCAATGTATTAACGCCGATGTTTTAAGCATCGATGTATTAACGCCGCTGTTCTAAACATCGATGTATTAACGCCAATGTTTTAAACATCGATATATTAATGCAGATGTTTTTTAACATCAATGTTTCAAGATATTTTATTTTCCGATGTTTTGTTTCTGAATGAAAAACCATGATCACAATACTGTAAAAGTTAAAATATTAAATAATAATTGATAGTAACACTGTTATTCATGTGTTGGAAGCAAAAGAACGCTGTTTGCACTACCTCAATCGACCAAACTCTCGCCCGAGATGACCTGCATGCCCTTGTATTTCCTCTTTCTTCATTTTGATTGGTCGACAAATACGCTGTGGGCGTAGGGTCCGCCCCTTCTCGGGCTCTTATTCCGCGAAATGATAAACACGGTCCCTGTGTGTTAAATTTTAATGTACACGTATTTAATATAGAGGTTACTCCACTCTAAAAACATTGATGTTGAAAAACATAGCTTGTTTTAGTCGATATATTTTGAACATCCATAATTTAATTTTGAACTCTATATTTGCTATTATCAGTGTTTTATATCCGTGTCGCATCACTGATACATACATCTTCTGTAAGAATGCATTGTACTTGGCATTACGTACGTTCAAAATTGAAAAGGAAATATTGTTTGTGTGTTAAGCAAACATCGAGTAAATCATCTAGTCATAGTCATCTGGTGTATTATCTTATCAATATTCCTCAAGTCATAACATAAAAGTTAAAATATTTGAATAATTTATACATTTGGTAAAATAGACGTCTATTTATGCAATAGGATATGAAATTTGTCGGTGCGTGCTTAAAAATACTTCCTTGGTAACTACATTTTAAAAACCCAAATAAGACATTCAGAGCATTTCCTCTCCATTTCAGTGTTTCTCAAGCCATGAAGCAAACTGTCACTCTTGAAAACGTCTAGAATAGGGAGGCATCAGGGAGGACCAGAAAAGCCCTGTGACAGTAAATTAAGGAAAGACAAGTGCCAGACATGGATATCGAAGACAGGATTGGCGGTTGAGCGTTGGACGGTTGGACGGTTGCGTCAGTTCGCATTCCGACATTTCGCCAATCGAGGTTGGCATTAATACGAGAAACACGCAGAGAAATGTTTAGTATGCGCAGTTAATCAGTAGTAGATTGAAATATGTAGTATAGTTCATTTTATAAGAGCAAAAAGTTCTCAACCGCTGGCCTCTCCGCTGACCGTCTTATGCCTGAAGGGTGGCGCGTTCTAATCCCGCCAGAGGCAAGGATATGTGTGTGTGTGTGTGTGTGTGTGACAACCTATCCAAGTAGGCGACATTTTTTCTTTGCTTCAATCATTATTTTTCTTTGTCGCAGAAGAACTGACATTTCTATCATATTTGGAAAAAAAAATTCTCGGAAATATTTAAAATACACGTTTTCACTACTACTAAATTATTCCTCGATATTACAGATTTTCATCAAGTCATATCATCTATTTAACAGAGTCTAAATCATACATCTTATCACAATATTGTCAAAGTTTCTCCTCGTGAACAAATGGAAGTTTTTAACAAAGTGTTACTCAAACAGAAAACAAAGAATACACTATTTGCGTTTCTGCGTTGAAAAAAGAAAAGAAAATCGAACATAGATACGTGCACTGCCAATAAAATCAAGCAGCCAGATCAGCACGTGCATTTGTTTTCTTAGCTACAGAAAACGGAGTTATGTGCAGTAGTTGTAAGGGTTATTATAGGGAAGGTATACAGAGTCGCGGGGTATCGTTGGTACAGTAAGACTTGTCGAAGGCTGAGAAAACACTGCACCAGCTACGTGGCGGGAGCGCCGCACCGGGAGAAGTGCCTTTAGGGAGCGAGAGGACAGGAAATGGACTTACGAAATTTACTCGTGTTTCTACCGGCGAAACATTCCCTTCGCGAAATATTTTCTCCGGAAATCAAGTTACGTTTTCTCTCCCTGCATCTAAAACGTATTTTTATAAACCGAGATCGTGTTTTGACTTCCGAACTTTCTGTTTCGAGAGTTTTAGCCCGAGGCGGTACGTGTTTTACGAGACGAGTCCCAGCTGCCGCCACCTCACTTTGGTGTAAATTCGAGATTTTTCCTCGCCGATGATAACTTTGTAACAGCTAAAATAACTTTGTAAAGCTATCTTTAATTTCGAGAAAGAGTAATAATATTTCTGTAATTGATTTCACGAAATTCGAAGTGTTTATGAAATGTATTTGTTAGTTAAAGTGAATTTCTTTTCAAATCGTTTCACCACTATGCAATAAATAATCTCATTGGTGTAATTAAACCTTTGTCAATATAATAAAGCATTAATCTATCTCTATTTGCGTATTACTTCTTTGTTGCGTAAGGAACAAATAGTTACCAGTAAGAAAATATGTGTCATTATTGCAAGGAACACTGTGTAGATGGTGATTTAAGCACTGGTTTGGTTTTCTTTTTGTTAGCTGGGATTAATAGTGCAATGAATTATCAAAAAAGACAATAAATCTTAGAAACTAAAAAATCTGGAAATAAAGATTCACCGTGTTCTTAATTAGATTTGCAGTAAAGCGATCCCAAGAAAATAATATAACATAAAAGAAAATGTTAAAAAATGTTATTTAACTTTAACACACTCTGTATTAAAATTAGCAAGCATCAACTACGAATTTTAACATTCGTATACAAAAATAATGAACCAAATATGAAGAAATCCGGGCTAATTAAGCTTTTATGAAATTGTTTTTTACAATATACTGTTAAACTTCGTTAAATTGATAATTTAAATGAATGACTTCAGATTTAATATTTAACGTTTCTGATGTCTCGCGTCAATAATCCAAATTTAATTTGCAGACAAAGGTTCATTCGAACGATGTTTTCAATTATGCAATAATGTTTTTTGAAACTGTAACCAACCTATTTTTAAATTCTTAATAATGTAATTAAGATACGTACTTTATGAAATAAAAAAATATAATCTATAAATACTCCTTAGATTTAATTGCGAACCGACTGGTATTAAATAACTCTGGGTAACAACTGCGGCAACTGCAACCACTCTAACCGGGAAGTTCGACGCCCGATGGTGTCGGATTGTCGTCATTAGCTAGGTCGCTAGGTCGAATTAATCCGCTGTCTGGAAGGCGAACTATACTGGACCTCTGGCCTGGTCGATAGTTTTCTGTAATTTCTCCGATCAACACTAGGCGAATGTTGGACCCCTATCAAAATAGCCATGGATCGTACGCACTATTTCGTCCCACTTTCTTGTCCCCACTTTTCCCGTTATTTACGCTCTTACACACATGCATTACACTGTCACCCATGTCGGGAGATTATTGAAGCACTGGGAGCATACACAGTTGGAGTGATTCTGTATTGGAAGAGATACCTGGAAGGGGAGACACCGGAAGCAGATATGTAGGTCGGCGCGGAAACTCACTTTCTAGCAGGGGTACCGTCACGTAGCGTAAACATCACGTACTATGTTTACGTGGACACATGTACTATGTTTACGTGTCACGGATTAATGTACATAGACTTCACCGCGCTTGAGAAGACCGACCAGTCAATCATTTAATCACATATCATTACTGAAGAGGAAGGAAAAAATGAACCAGAATTTGAAAGTGGATCTCTACCAGCTGTTTAGCAAGTCAGATGATACAGGTATATTTACGAGGCTGCAGAAATCTGGACATGTTGCTAGAGTGTTTGGATTCCACATGCAGCGATATTAGTCGCTCGACATTCCTGTTGGTTATTCGCGCCAGTGATGCTCGAGAACTCGATGGCTAGATCTCTTGATGGATGATTTGAAACAGATTGCGCAGTTGACTAGGGAAGCTGCGATGGACAGTTGGCGAATGATCACCATCTCTTACAGATACCTGATACTTTCAGCATGATTGACGCTTGTATTGTCGAGATTATTTGTGTGTGTTTTTGTATATGCAACATGTGATTGTTCTCCTCGCCAGTAGGTCTTAACGCCCTGTTTAATGACTGCGATAAGAAAAATAATGAAACGAGGAAAAATTAATCTAAATCTCCCTTAAACATAATTATATTTGGATACATAATAGTGTAATTTCTAGGCAAAAATGAAACATTAAAAACATTACAATCAATTGGTAGGATTAATGCGTAATGCAACTAAAAACACCGACATTGTACGAGTAACTACACATTCTAAAAGTCAGGCAGTTAACTAGCTTCTTCCAATCATGAATCTCTAATATGAACAGACACTTTTGGTATGAATGGATGTTTACTGACACAAAGCAAGAGCATATGTGTAACATTATATATAAATACAAATAACAGTAACATCCATAAGCTTACATTGATTACTTAAATGAGTTTCTTAGAGGAATTACGAATCTGCAAAACCAGACGAATAATTAACAATTAAGTAACAAACTTATCGTATTTTGTTATTTAAATATTATATCCGGAACAACATTGAAATGTTTGAACAAAACTAATTATTTTAAAACTAATACAAATTCAACAATCCAAAACTGCGTTCCATACAGCGAAAAAAATGTTGCGAAAAAAACGTGACTTCACAAATTGCCGAACCACAGAGTTGTTTCATGTGTACAATTGTGATTTTACGAACTCTACGAATGGATTCATCATTAAACAAAACTATTCGTAATTCAATTTTCAATAAAGATACAAGAGCTCATAGTTTCTCGTTTTTTCAGTAATGAAAATGTAATACATGTAGGACGAATCCATTACCAATCATTCACAAACAACTTACAAAGTTGTTAGAGGTATCTGAATGATTTAACGTAATCTCCATTACTATTATTCGCGTTGGAAACTTCACTAATCCTGCTGTTGGCGATTTTGCCTTAATCAGAGAGGTTCCACCTGCAGCACGTGTGTTGCAGACAGCATACCGACCCATCTCCCTCGCGACGTTCCTGTAATTGCACATTGGCCTTCTGTCATCCTATCTCTACGCCACCTTCCTACTTCCACGGCAATAAATCCACTCCCAGAAATGCACTCTCGCCTCCCATCGCTGCGCCTCAATTTATAACGCGAGTGAGTGCCTGAGTATTGATTCCGGGCACGTCAACGTCTGAGATAACTAGCGCCATAACCACAGGGAATGTTATATCGAGGCAGACAACGAAGGTGTTCCTCTGCAGCTGGAACGTTAGTTTCGGCGTCATCCTACTCGTCAGTTTCCGGGATTTCTCTTGTGTCTCCTGATCCATGTATTTCCCTCCAGCGGAGCACTGACGTAGATGGGACGAGCTGTAGGCTTCCGACTGGTCTTCCAACGAGTGCGGTTTGGAAAGGAAGGTTTACGTGGCTACGTGTGTGTATGTTTGACAAGGGAGAAGAGGTAAGGACGAGGAAGGAAAGATTGCGAGAGGTCCTCCGCCCGTTTGTTAGGGTTCTGTCCTGGCATTCCGCTTATACCGATCAGAGAAACCACGAAAAACTACCGGTTACTATCATTCTCCTCCTCACAGTGGTTGAACTCGCCTCAGGTACGCAGTGAAAAAATTCTGCTGCTTGAGGACTGGAACTCTAGAACTTCCGGTCAACTGCGCAGCAGAGACAAACGGTGTCGGCGCTAAGCTATCGCAGCCGGCCATTGTCACGCGATGGTGGCTGATGAATCACTGATGGTGCCAGTGGGCGAGGATCCCCTCGTTCCGCGTTCGTTCGCTCACTGCGGCGTCAGCTGATTCGCGGAGTTGGCGACGGCGCAGGCGGCGAAAATACGCGAAACTGCTGATAAAAGCGATCGTTGCTCCCGCGGCAGCGGCGGGCGCGCGCGAATCTCCCAAAAATGCGACGATCGCCCGCGGATGTCGGACGCCGCCCAATCTCATAATTTCCTGCCCGAAATGAAATAAATAGAATTGTAGCCTCGCCATGAATATTCATTTCCGAGCAGGCGGGATCGGGCGAAGACCTGCTTGCTAGTGCGGGAATGAAATAAGCACAAATGCGCTACGGGGATGTGTCTTTGCATATAGGGTGTTTACTTATTCGGTAGTCTCGAGTATTTCATTTGGGGATAGGAAGAGTTTCTTAATTACAGGAAAGGAAATTTCTGAATTTTCTGAAATTGCTGATAAAGCGTGAATTAATGAGGGTGCGAATGTTGTCAGTCTATTAATTCGTTTGCATCTTCAACATCTTTTCAAAACAAATTATGGTCAGGAATACACATATTCCAGTATTACACTATTAATAAAAATGCCTGTTACTATTAGAAAAGCAAAACTTAATTAAAATTGAAAATTAATATTGATTGAAAATACACTTTTTTATCTGTCTGTCGATTCTACGATGGTGAATGTGATTGATAGTTTCATACTTTAATAATGTGCATCAATTATTCTCTGTTCTTGTGTAAATGTTATAAATATTGCTTAATCCTATTCAATTTCTTTTACTTTGAGTTACATGTAAGCGCTGAGATTTCATTTAATTGCTTTAATTCCAGTGTTACTATTTAAAATCAAATTGGTAACATATTTTTCATTTGTGCTTATTTAAGGCTCCACATTAATGCTATTATTGTCATTATTGGTCAAGTAATTACATATTATTCAGAATTAAAAGGTCGATTAATCCATATTACGTCTTATTAAATCTTACGTCCTTCATCGCGAATTTTACGAATTTCTACGTCGATTTCTACTTCAGTTGTAACATTATATCTAATAACGAAATAATATCTAAGCAAAGAGAGTGCCCTTCGTATTTATTAGAGACTATCTTTCACATTTGTGCGCCCCATTCCACGCCCATTTCTATTCCACGCGTACCCATTTCTATTGAAAACATTGGAAGTACGTTTGTTAGACAGTGCTGTTACATCGACTTAAAGACGCCAAACCTAGGAAAAAGACTCTCGTAAATGCCGGTAACAGTGAAATATTTTGACGTTCGCCGCTCGTTAGAAACAATGGCAACAAATTAGTTGGAGATAAAATATAGCAAATGAGTACTATTCCAAGAAAATGTGTTTATTATAAATACGATATTTTTTTTTAAAAAAAAGCATTACGATGTGTATTGATCGTCACACGGGATATATCACAATTAGTAGGCGTGGTTATAATCGTAATTTCTCAGTCTATTAACCTTCAGTACCGATGTAGGAAGCTCAGGGCATCAATTGATGTCTTTGCAGTGCATCTGGCAGGGAGGCTTTAGGGTTCGCGTGCAAACGGTGGCACGATTTTTGACACTACATTCATTGAATTCAGTCTGAAGGAGAATTCTAGCGACCGGCTGCACTCATCGGTAGGTTTCTGTAGCTTCTTCGAACAAAAGCAGGCGAATGCTAAACTCCAACTAACGGGCCGCGGAGCATACGCGATTTTCTCTTCTTTCTTTTCTTATCCTCACCCCTTATTTACACACACGTTTACATGCACTTCATTATCACACACGTCAGGGGACCATCCACGAGCTTAGAACCCGCTCTGGCTGGGGCGGCGCCCCGTTAGTGGGAGAAACCTGGTTGGGGAAAACACCGCAAGCCGATGTGTAAGTCTGTATCAGATCTTGCTAACCAGCCGGAGATCGTATCATTCTGCGATAAGAATGAACTACACTTACGGGACTAAGGATCTTAGTAGTAAACTCACCCGTAATCATTAATTAATTAATCAGTCAAACTTCAATAGCGAGCGTTATTGACTCTATACACGCGAAATATATCGCCCTAATGGCATTAATAACTATGACACCTCTGTCGCGCTGTAACCTTGTCCCGTAGTTCAAAAAAAACCGTTAACCCAGACGTTCCAATAATCCGGACACGTTTTAGAAAAATATATGTTGTGTAAAGTATTAAATGAAGTTTTGTTTTACAGATGTATTACTCAAATTCACTTGGCGAAGGTTGAATTTATTTCCCTCACGGCACCGACCTATCCCTTTCAGCAACGAGTCCCTTTAGCAACACCACAACGCAGAGGGGAAAAGGGAAAGGGAAGACAAGAAGTGTCCCTGGTAATGGCTTGGGTACTTTTAGGGCTTGTATCGATGTTTATTGTGTACAGCCTAAGTACATATTACATGTATTTTTTACGTGAGAGCGCGCCGATAATAATTTTTGACCTCCATTAAGCACATCTTTGGTAAGTCCATGTTCTTTTTTGACTATTTTCCCTCCATTCTCTGGATAACCCGGATTTTCGTTTACTCGAATCGGCCCCGGCCTCACTTTGCCTGGGATAATGAGGTTCTACTGTACCTCCAAACATAGCTAGCTCGTAGGCAGCCATTTTTTCATTCTTTCGTAGACTGTTATATCCGTGGGGACTTTTTCAGCTTTTGCCTCCTTTTCCATCTCTAAGGGAAAGTCTACCAGTTACAAACACATGATGAAAATAGTATTTCTAGGATCCGAACTCATGCCCTTAATTTCATTACATCCGAAACTGCTTAATTCATCTTCGTAACGTAGGCCATTGGGACACAGACAAAACGTGTTTTTCTCAAATGAGAGTAAATTTGTTTGTATTGAAGATCACATTTATCAACAACACTTAATTCATATCTCTCAACTTGTTGTTGTACGTGTGTGTTTAATATCTAGAGCTACTAGGAAAGTTCTTTTATTAACCAAGAATACCACAGGATGTATTGATGTAAGATATAATACCACTCACCATTTTTGACTTATCGAAACCACATTGATCTCTTGACTTAGTAATTATTCTACGTGTATGATTTAATTTTTTGTAACAAGCAGAAATTTCTCTGGAAATTTACATTTGTGATTATTGTGTGAATTTGAGTGTTATTTCTAGAAAAATGCTACGTAAATTGTTTTACCTTATCACACAAATATACTTGAATTTTTTGAATTTCTTAACAAACCGTCGAAAAACCTGAATATTTATTTTAGTTATAGCAATTTCTATTACATATACTGCAGTACATTGTAAGTCAACATATGTTTTTAAAATAAACTAATTTTTTACAACATTCATCAGGCACCAGAACATCATTGAAATATTATTGAAATATTGACGCTTAATGGACGGCGAGTCCGCTCGTGTTGCTTCGCCTAGCCGCTGATCGCTGGTGGCGCGTCGCCTCCGCCGCGGCCGACGGCGAAAATAATTAAGAGGCTGCAGCTCGCGCGCGCGTCTCCGCTCGCCTCTTTCTATGCTAATGCGCCGAAGAGCGACGCAGAGAGCCGCTGCTTTATGCAAATCGCAAAACTCATTTCGGCGTTGATGCGGTGATCTTGTTAAAGCAAATTTCGGTTAGCGAAAGAGAGATATTTTAGAAATTCATGCACGGGGAATTTTGTTTGTGTCGCGAGAAAGGATGTAATGCTATTCGAAACGTGTAGCGCGCGAGGTCGCTACGGAAACCACGACCGTCGCCATCGCCGCAGCCGCTGCCTGCTATCTTTTCACCGTCTCAGTCGCGTTTTCGCAGCTGCCTCCGTCACACCAACTGTTGTTGGCTCTTCCTGTGACCTACGTCGAAATAGTAACTGTTACGCATACACCACACCATCACATATCCTCATCAAATTTTCCGTTCATCACCTATGGGATCTATTTTAAGCCCCTCTGGTTCCATTTCACCATATTAATATTTAACTCGACATTCATGCTTGCCTTTGCTTTAAAACGCACACACACTAATCACCTCGACACTACTACCCCAATCACAGCTTTTTTTGTCCTCGATTCATTGTCGTTCGGATTTCATTTATTAGTTGTTTTTGTAAGGGATACCAATGATCAAAAATGAAATATAAAATGAGCAATGTACATGTATGTTTACAATTATTTACGTTCTCTCAAAATACTAAAAAACACCTGAAATAAAAGATGTAGAATGAGAAAAATGTAAAAAAAGAACAACACACTTAAATATTCATGAATTTTAAAACGAGACCACGGCTATGGCGTTCCGGTGTTGAAATATACCGATTGTGACTCCGTATCAAAAATTTGATACCAACATTGTCGTGTTGTGTATCGCTCTGCCAATACACACGCCATACCCACCCATGCACATACACATTCACACCATGACAACCACCAGAGTGCCCGCAACTGCCATCCGCCAACCACTGCTACTCTCCTCTGTGGCGGCTGCGGCCTGCGCCAAATCCTCGGACGTTGGAGCGAGCTGGTCTTTTTGTCCAGTGACGCAGAAAATCGTTTGAGGTCATGTTCTTTTTCTAGGCCGTACATATTTTAAAGCTACCGCGCCCTTCAACTGGATCGTTAATGAATTTCGTGTATTCGACACATCTCCGTCGCTTTGATTAAATATAGTTTTTGCAATGGGAGCAAAAAAATATCTGCTCTTTAGAAATATATAAAATTCAGTGAGCCACGAAATGAAGATACAAATTTGTATGAAATAAAAGGGGATGCGGAAATATTTAGCATTATTTGTAACGTGAGATGATAAAACAGTAGCGATTAATGTTGTACTAGTAAATTACTACCTAGTTTTTGTGGCAATAATGTGTGACTCATAAGCTTAGGTTTACATATTTGTGCAGATTCTTGAAAAAATAAAATATATTCAAAAATATTGTACAATTCACCTCTAAAGCTACATAGTATGCCATTTTGCAGACAGGCAAATGCTAATGTATTGTTCAACATTTCTTCAGAATTGTACATTGCAATATTTACGAAGTACATATTTCATTTGTATTGCAATTTGCTATGCAAATACGTTGCACGTTGTAATTGTACTTTGAAATATTTACATATTGCATTGCAATTGGTATGTAATGATTTCTGAATCCAAAGAAATAATTCACAGTAAGATAAAGAAGCAGGAAATAGTTTCAATGCATATTTCCACTCATTCCCTATTGAAGATTCAGCCACACTAAATAACTGTTTCCACTTTCAGCGATATGCAATGCTTTATACAAGTATAGTTACTACAAAAACCAATACGAATATTTATTCAATGTTAAAGCGATACGAATCTGTTTTTTGCTGTTACAAAAATAACTGAAGTACTGATGACAAAATAAAAGTGTATTTACCTAGGACTATTACGAGTAAGAACTTTTTGTAATTCTCAATACACAAGGTAATGTTGTGGCTGCATTTTGATTATCCCCTACGTTAAAAAATAGGAGATGCAATTTTAATAGAAAGCAACTGTATTTATGAGTACACGAGTTAAAAATTTACTTTAAGGCATAAAGTCATAATAAAAAGCATTCGGGAAAAAAACCCATGGATTGCCAGTTTTAAAAAGCAGGTAGGCATTAAAAACACAGGTCCTTAAACCACCTATCTCCTCCTATCTGGGTAAAAAGACCATTTCCCCAACACCTCCCCACAGCACAGCGAAGGGCCTCGCTTCGCTCCCTAGGCACGGCCCCTCCTCCACTCCGATCCGTCCCGCCCCGCCCTCTCCCCGACCCCGCCCGCCCGTCCCGCACCAACCACCCCGGCCCAGCCCCGCCCCCCCAGCCCCGCCCCAGCTCCGCCGCAGTCCCAACCCGCCCGCCCCGCCCCTGGCCGTTCCGCCCAGCGCCAGGGCTGAAGTAAACGTCGCTTTAGTTTACGAGCCGCGGCACGACGCGGGGCGTGGAGCGGTGTGGCGGGCATGGCGCAGAGCCAGGCGGGGCACGGGGGGGACATCGCCGCATTACGTCGAATCTGCAATGTAAAAAAAATGCGCGGGCTTCGGCCAGTATAACCGCGGAGCGCACCCGGAATAAGAAATTGAACGAAATTTTCCGCGCTGACTCCGTACATTTCAATTTTCCATTGTTTCTGTTGTTTTGCCTTATGTAAATATCGGGCGGGGAAGAGCTGCTGTATCAACACTTGCGCGCACGGCGCCCGCGCGCAATTGGATCACGGCTGCACGCGCGTGCCCGGAGCGCACGCGCACGCCGGCGGGCTCACGCTCTCGTGCTCTCCGTGTGTCGCCCTCGCCCTCGCTCTCACTCGCGCGCGCTCTCTGGCGCATTGGCTCTCTGCTGCGGGAGGGTTCTCACACTGCGCAGCCGACGAGTTATTTCCTCCTCTTTGGTATCGATGTATGCACGCCCTATAGATCCTCCATGGGCTTACTCTTGGACATTCTACGCCAAGGATTTCAATCACCTCTCAGCTTGTTGGCGCAGTACTGCGTGTCATACAATTTACAAATTTTGACGTTCTCTAAGAATTAATAGTTTTTAATACTTTGTATCTTCTTATTTTGTTTGTTCTGTATTTGAAATTTTGACATTATATACAAATGCATTTCTACCTCAGTTTCTATTTATTTCATAATATCTCTTGCCTAACTCTTTTCATTACAAAACTAAATGTATTTTTTAGTTCCTCGCAATTACTTCATAAGAAGAGAAATAATTGTAATCCTGCGCTAGAAAATGGCGAATTTTCAACAGAAAAACGTGTAACGCCGACCTCTGATAACGAAAGCGTGAAAAAAATCATGTTCATATATATATAGTAAATTATTTCCTCCAACACGTTGTATACTTGGAATCCGTTTGTGGTCACCGTTCAACCGATTCTTTCCAAAGTTCATTTTCCTCGATCAATTTATATGAACATGAGGGCCTCTGAGCTTAAAACGGATATTCTGATACTTTTTAAATTTTTCTAAAATATTACTGCGAAGTTTTGGATTAAACTTTGTTCTCGAATAGCGTACAGAACGCTTGAAAGGATGGTGTATGTCTCATGTTGTTTTAAATCCCTGAGTTTTGGAAAAGTGCGAACATTGAAATTTTTTATCAACGTTTTCCTACAACTACAATATTTACGATAGTTTTTGTTCCTAAATGAAATCTGTGCTAAAACACAAGCCTTAAAATAACGTTGTGTGTAATTTTTTTGGAAATATGAGTGGGGTTTGTGTAATTTTGCTGAACATTCAGTCATTTATTCAATATTTCCTTTCTCAAAAATGGCTCCAGTTTTTTCTTTAAATTTTCTCCTCTTATCAAAATCAAAAGGCGGTGTAAAGTTGTCGATATTCTCATTTCCTATAAACTATCTGTTATTTACAAGCACTGCAAAACTACAAATTTAAAAATACATATTTTTGTCTTTAACAAAATATATCCTAAAAATGATATCTTTAAAAAAGGTTATACACTTTTTGTTAAAACCAGTAGTTTTGATCAATTTCTGCTTGACGTAAAAGAAATTTATGAAAAAAAGGTTTTCATCAAAACGCTCTAAAAGTTTTCTTTCGTCTCCTTTTTCAATAGGTCGAATGCCTCATTTTCGTTGAACTCTAATTTTTTTTAAACTCAAAATGTCGAAATAATACGAGAAAGAATGTGTTGTTGTAACTTCACTAGTTGTCTTTGTATAATTCTATCGAATTGTAAGTTTTTTTTATTTCTTTCACTTCTATGAAAATTCGAAAACATTCATTACTTCGCTCTCATTCCCCCATTGTGCGCATCTCGAGGTAGTGTCATAGCGATGGGAACACGCAATCTTCACATCGCTGTAACGCCCCACATTTCCCATTGTTGGCTTAACCTCATCACACGTGTAGGCACTTCACGTTCGGTTCTTTTGTGTTCCCGCCCTATTTCTTTTCACTTCTGCAGTCATATTTCGAGCGGCCGCCTGCCCCCATCAGCCTCTCCCGCAGAAGCAGCGTCCTGCGCGGTTTTCTCTGACCGTTGCGAGCGCCGGCCCGATTCCGACGTCCCCATCCCGCCCTCCTCTGCCCCTCGTAACTTCGCCAATATCCAGCGCCGGAAAATTGCGTCGCGTTTTTCCCAGCGAGCCTGTTCATGGGGCTTCGCCACCCTGCCCCTCCCCCACCCCTCCCCCCCCCAACTCCCCACCCCCACTGGTCTGAACACTCAGCCGCCCCCAGGACTGAGTGGCCTCTCTCCCTATCGTACCCCTTCGCTTCCCTCGCCCGCTCGTTCTAATCGCTGCCGCCCACCTCACCGCCTTCTTTGCTTTTTTTGTCCTCACAGTCCTCATCCTCCTTGCCGCGTCGATAGCCTTGTCGTTCTCATCCTCGTGGCTTTTTCCGTTTTCATTCTTCACACCTCTCTCCTCTTCCCGTCCTCACCTTCTTCGCAATCCTCAGCGTCCACCCCCTCCTACCTCGTCCTCCTCACCGCTCTCGCCTCTCTCTCTCTCTTTCTCTCTCTCTCTCTCTCTCTCTCTCTCTCTCTCTTGCTCTCTCTCCGCTCCGCCCCGCTCGTCGCTGACTCGTCACACACTGCTGTCGCAGCCTTCGCCCAGCTCGCTGCCCCCACTGGCCTCGTCGCCGCTCCTCTCCCGCTCCCACGGACCTCCCGCCCCACGGCGCTGCCGCCGCCGCCCCGCATTGTATCTCATTAACCGCACCGCTTTATGCGAGTGTATTCGAGAGTAGTTTTGCATACATTCGCCCTCGGCAGCCGAAAGGTCGGCGGCGGAGAGGGAGCGGCGCGGCGCAGCGCTGGGAAGCCCGCTCTATTCTGTTAGCGCGACGCCGCTCCGCCCCCCCGCCCCGCCCCGCCCCACTCTACCCCGCGCCGCACCGGCCATCGATAAATTTCAAAAGGACTTCGTTTAGGGTGCATGTGGGGAGGCATATATTATTGACCTTCCGGACTTCTCCTATGGAGAGCATCGGTGAAGAGAGCTTTTGTTCCAATGTTTTTTGTTGATGAAACTAAAACGTCGACAGTAACTGGATGAATAATTTAGAAAACTCGCTTAAATGCTGTAGGTGTCTCGAAATAGTTCCGCAAGATGGAATTTCAATACGTAGAACTTACTCGAAAATTCGAAAAATCAATTGCAATCAAAAGTCAATTGTTCTGATTTTGAAGGATCACTAGTACGTAAAGAATATCAACGATAAATTTTGTTTTTACTGCTGGCAAATGTCCACGATGCCTGCCTGGATAGCCGAGGCCCAGTTAATGGTGAAGGGCCATAGCTGCCTCGGCTGGAAGGGTCGCGAGTTCGATTTCCACCTCTGGCCAGGATGTTTGTGTGTTTGCGTTGTCCTTGTGGGGTTTATGTTCTCCCTACAGTTTAAAACTCATAGTGGCCGCTATATGACCAAACTGTTGGAAAGTGACCTTCAAAAATCTGCGATGTACAAACATGAAATCATGGAGATCTGAAAAGAAAGATTAATAATGAATTATGAAACCGCGATAGAAAATTATTAAAGTGAGAAAATTAAGAATGTTAAATAATTATGCTGAACGTTTTAAATATTTTTCATTGCCAGACTCTTCTGTACTGAAATACCTTGCATTGAAATAGAAACCTCGCATATACTTACCATTTTCACTAACACAAGTTGTAAAGAATCGTTACTTTTTGAGCTGAGTTTGACAAATAGCATTTCAGTAACGCATTCATAAGGGATCGATATTGATCTTGAAATCTGCGCAAATCTTTGTGGAAAATTTTAATGAAAACTGGTGTTAAAACAAAATAAGAGCACTTAACAGGACTAATAGGAGTGGACGAAATGTTTTATAAATTTTGCATAAAAAATCCCTACCGCAAGTTTTTAACTTGCTGTCCGCAATTTACATTACGTGTAAGCTCTCAGTGTTATTTACAAACTTTCTCTTTCGTATTATTTCTTTATATTGTTGGATTGGTTATGTTGGATTATTATTATATTATTGGAATAGTTTTTAAAACTTTTGCTTGCAATTGTTTGAAATAGAATTGTGTTATAAGATGTTTCAACAATTACGTTTTTGTAAGATTGTATCCTTGACCATTTTTGTGTACAATTTATTCACTCTTGTTTATTATAATAATGAAGCTTTAATATAAAACTCTTTGAAATCGATTCGCTGGACCATCAGTGAGACTAGATCAATGAAGAATTATCGATTTTGGAGAATATTCTGCTTATGTCTTTGGCATTAAGAGTATTCACAGATGGCCACAGAGATTGACGAACAGGAACATGCCTTTAAAAACAACTTTTTGGGGTACCAGCTAACTTTGAATTTTCGCATTATTATTTAATATTTTCGAACCTACATAATGGAAGAAGTAATAATAGGGAGTGAGTCCCGAGAAAGGGAAAATATGACAATATTTATTCATTGGAAAACTTGCAAAATCCTTGCCTCCAAAAGCCAGGAAGCCCCCACTTTGTTCGTCTTCTGTGGGAGCGGATGAATCGGCGAGCGGGAGGGGAGAGGGATGCAAGAGCGTTGCGGATGAGCGGGCGGGAGAACGGGCAAATGTATGTAATGGTATGGAGGCAGGCAGGTGGAAGGGTGAAAGAGCAAGCTGAGATGCAGCGCAAGAGAGTGGCTGGATGACCGGGCGAGAGAGTGGGCGGGCGAGAGAGTGGGCGGGCGAGAGAGTGGGCGGGCGAGAGATGGGCGGGCGATAGAGGTGGGCGGGCCCGATAGAGTGGCGGGCCCGATAGAGTTGGGGCGGGCGATTAGAGTGGGCGGGCCGATTAGAGTGGCGGCGATAGAGTGGGCGGCGAATAGAGTGGGCGGCGCGCATAGAGTGGGCGGGCGATAGAGTGGGCGCGGCGATAGAGTGGGCGGGCGATAGAGATGGCGGGCGATTAGAGTGGCGGCGAAGAGTGGGCGGGCGAGAGAGTGGCGGGCGAGAGAGTGGGCGGCGAAGAGTGGGCGGCTGAGCAGAGTGGGCGGGCGAAGAGCAAGGGAGCGGGCAGATAGATGGCGGGCTCGAGAGAGTGGGCGGCGAGAGAGTGGGCGGGCGAGAGAGTGGCGGGCGAGGAAGCAGAGTGGGCGGCGAGAGAGTGGACGGGCGAGAGAGTGGACGGGCGAGAGAGTGGGCGTGCGAGCGAGTCGGCGTATGACGGGGTATGAACGGGTGAGTGGGTGAGTGGGCCGGCGAGCGGGTGAGCGAGCGGGCGTGCAAGTAAGCGAGACTTGCCCGCAAGCCGTTACCGCATTCAGCATAAAGCAAACACACATTGGAGCCGGCGTGCGAGCAGGGGCTGCCCGGCCCCGTTTGAGCGCGTAACCGTGTAAATATTTCACCGCTACGGCTCCCCGTTGCACCACTGGTTACGCCATAATCACACGCGCGCACGGGCTGCCTGCACGCATGCGCACTCGCGACGCCGCCGCGCATGGACTAACAGCGCCGACGAGGGCACAAAGGGAAGGTAAAGAGGAGCCGGGACGAGGCTACAACTACAGGCCCGGTATTAAAGAGTTACCTGATGGTTAATTTAGATGTATTATGAGGGGTAAGAAAGAATGTATAGCGTTTTCGTGACCATTGTAATAAGGATTTCAAAGATGAAGAAATTGCAACGTACATGATATGATACGTGATGCAAGTATGGCCAGTGCAGGCAATATTGCCTAGTAGCGGCTATGTTGATAGCTGAAACTGTTTACCATAGTGCTAACATGCTGTGTGGAAGAGCGTAAGAAGTGCGTTAGCCAGCTACCAGGTTTGTTGAACCGTGCATACGCACTCAGAAGCCTCTATTTTCAGGAACGTGACGAAGGTGCTCTGTTCTTATACCGTCTTTTTAGGTAATTTTATCATTCAGGTTAATATCAAATTACACGTGAAGGAGAATTTAGTATTTTGACAGTATAAGTCAACTTATAGCGCATTTAATGAGCAATATAATCAGATTCATGCCGTTAAATGTACTCAATATTCTACCAACGTGGGAGACATTTTATAACATGTTTTTGCTGTTAATATGGCCCAGTGTGTAGGACTATTAAAGAGAAATAAACTTTCGTTTGTTCTCAATGTGAAATTGAATAAACGATTTTTTTGTAAGGTTTCAAGCAATTACTGATGTTTTCAACGTTGTGTAATAAAGTCTTATTGTTGAAAATACTGAATTCGTTATGAGTAGCCCAGCAATTCTTGCGTTAATAACATCGTGTTAGCACGTATTTTTGTCAAATTAGACTGTAAGAGAGTAATTCATATTATAAATTATTATAACTAGTCCTAATTACACGGTCATGCTACAAGAAACCAATTAATATGTCAAGGGCCATAAAACCTGCATGTGGGCATATTACCTTCACATTACAATGTTTTAGTTAAATAACAACAAAATATTCCTGAATAGTTTTTTTTGTGATATATTTATTTCAACTTGAAGCAAAAGCGTTAAATTTCATCATGATGCTATTAATTTTGCCAAATATTGAAATATATAACCAGGAAAATTTGAGGCGCTTAACGGGACCATATTACCTGCACATACATTAGTAAGTTGTTTTGACGAAGAAAAGGCGAGAATTTAAGAAGAAAATTGATGTCAAAAGGGAAAAGGGGGTAAGCGAGAACGGGGAAGGCAAATGCACGAGGATTATCTGAGGAAACCATAATTAACAAACATTCAATAAAAATATATAATAAAACAAAGAACTGCACGAGCAAGAAAGAATAAATAAAAATGTACTTTTGTGATTTTGAACAAAATATCACGATAAATACATAATATAATTGAAACTAAAATGTAAATTAGATAATATACGAAGCGTTTATGCTGTGAAATAACACTGTGATTAATTCGAAATATATTTAACAATAATTCTAAGACATTCCTTGCGGCAGGAGGACGGGATTCACGAATGCATATTGTAGCGTCGTGTCACACTTAAAACAGACAACCACGTGGAAATCGGCGAAGCATCGCCGGATGTTAAACAAAGAGCGGAGTGATGACGCACTGCCACTTTCCGTGGAAGTAGCGGGCCCGGAGCGGCTTTGGGGAGGAGGCAATGGGGGCGGCGGGCAGAGCCAAAAGGGCCTACATAAGGCCAGGAGAACACTGCTCTTGTTCTAGCGGCGTCGGCGACAGGTGAAGCGCGTGTCTGTGCGTGTAGGTGCACTAGGGCGAGGGGCCGGCAATTCATTGTCGTGACTTGCGAGACGCGTAGATGGTCTCAACGTAGAGCGGCTTCATACAGGGAACATGTTGTGGTGTGGGGTAGCCGTTCTTAAATGATCTCTCCTTGTAGTGGGACTATTTATTTAGTGTATTGTGAGCAGGGTAGTTGTTAAATTAAGACTACGGTCTAGATTGTTAATAAATCTATTATTTTACAAACCACTCTCGTCTGTGTTCGATTACACCCGTATGACGCCACAATATGTTCTCTGTCTAAGAGGGAAAGCGACTAGCGTTCGCAAAGAAACCGCACGTGGCGGGACGGAAGATGGCTAGAGGAAGAAAACCCGTAACATCTTCCCCCTCCGCCGCCGGTCCCCCACTCCACTGCCACTTCCCATTTCGCTGCGCGTGTGTGACCTGCGTGGCCTTGCCATTTCGCGGCGCTCCGCGGCCGGCGGCGGCATTACGTGGCCCGCGGCGAGCCTAATAGAAATACGTCCGGCGCGCTCGCCGCGTTTTTAAAAGGCTGCTCTGCAGCGCTCGCCGCGCGCCATTAGCGACCGCCCCGGGAACCCCTCTGTCGGAATTAAGGACCAACATGCTCCTCTTTTTCTAAATTTTCTAGGCAGTAGACAGGGCGCCGAAGCTTAAAATTCACCTAAATATTAATAAAACCACAGCGAGACTATTTTATTAATATCAATCACCCACTTATTACTCTCTCACAATGAACAATGAAGTACCCCAAATGAGTCAAATACTTTGGGTTAGAATTATCGTATTAAAGTTAGTCACCCACCCACAGGTGAAAAATTCAACATCTGAAACCATTAATATATAAAAATACCTCAAAATCATAGAAACCTTCCTTGGCCATCTATAAAATTATTATGAGGATTATATGCCGAAATTATAGCATCAAAACTAATATTAAAAATATGCGAGTTATTAAAAATCAATACCCGACTTGCTCAAAGCCCGAATTTCATAATAACAATCCTTAACAGACATACGTGTTTACACAATTATCAGAAAATTCGTATTTTATACTGGTATATTTCTGTAGTATTTTATAACTTAGTTACGAACATATCTCGTTATCATAAAATGTGGATATTGTATTAACTGATATAGTATATCGGCTACTACAATAAAATTAGTAATAATAATAATAATAATAATAATAATAATAATAATAATAGTGAGCGCGGGAGGGGGGAGTGGGAGGGCAGGAAAGAGACGCGACCTCTCAAAGACGAGAGAGAAGAGTCAGCGAGCTGTCGCAGTCGGAGTGCGCAGGGTAGGTCTGGGGCAGGAGTGCGTCTGGGGTGAAGACTATCGGCAGCTGAGGCTGAGCGAATAGGATGTAGACAAGAAAAAAGAGTAGGAGTCTATGTGGAGAGCAAGGGAAGACCAGCGTTGAGCCGACAGTAGCCAAAGAACGAATGGCAATAAGAGAGAGATAGAGGCAAACAGAGAAAGAGACAGTGAGAGAGACATACAGAGAGAGAGAGAGAGAGAGAGGGAGACGGAGACAAACGATACACAAAGAAAGAGAGAGACAGGAAGAGATAGCGAGAGAGACAGAGGCAAAGACAGACAAAGCGACAGAGAGAGGGAGGAAAGGAGAAAGGGAGGAAGGGAGAGAGGGAGGAAGGGAAAGAGGGAGGGAGATAGAGGAAGGGAAGGAGAGAGAGCAGGAGAGAGAGAGAGCAGGAGAGAGAGAGAGCAGAAGAGAGAGCGAGCAGGAGAGAGAGACTAAGAGAGAGCAGGAGAGAGAGAGAGAGAGAGAGAGAGAGAGAGGAAATCATTCAGGGTGTGGGTGGGGATTAACTCGGCAAGGGAGTGCGAAGAATTAAACGGGAAAAAAGTTGAGCTGAGAATACGTGGGCGTGAAGTGCTTAGAGATGGGGCAATGGTGTGAGTGTGTGAATCAGGAAAGAACGTGAGAAGCAAGCAGTTAGTAAGACGCACGCAGAGTTCGCCTAATTTCAAGGAGCGAGTGGAAAGAGCACATAATGTGGCTGAGAGAGGAAACTTTTAAGTATTACTAGCGATGAGTGAACAAAGAGAAAGAGTGAGAGAGAACGAGCGGGAGAGGAGTCAGTAAGGAGGAAAAAAAGAGTGTCCGAAGAGTTTATAAGAGCTATGAGTAAGCCAATGTTCGTGAGAAGCGAGAGGTGGGAGCAGGTAACCAATGGGCGAGGAAAGATGATATCTGGAGAGATGATTTACTCGTTCATGAGAGTTTAATAGAAATGGTCAGACAAAAGTTGCTTTATTAAGGTGTTATAATTATGTGGGTGATATTAGTTATGCATACAAACACTGGTTCTAATATAGTTTTATTCTCAATGGACTTCTTCTCCAAAGTGGATAAAACCACTTAATTCCGTGCTTTATACAATGCTTTACTCTTTCCATTCATTTTTAGAAAATTGAGAAAAAACATTTGATATGAATAATGAAACACACTGTGCCGCAGTGCTGTTGGTGGTCGCTATCGGCAATGTTAATATTTTTGTAGCTTTATTACAGGATTTTGATTGTAGAGTTATACTTTTTATTTTGCTCACTGGTCTGTTGACACTTAGTTTTAGACTGACAATTCGTTGAGTTGACATGAAGGTTTTTACTTTGTGACTTAAAAATCCAGATTTCTTTAAAACCGAGCCCTTAAACCTTGTTATTTCTAATTTATATACTCGTACATAATTTCACTAGTGTCTTACACGTGATGGAATTATTTTACACTCGCGTTCATTCACTGTCACAATCCACACACTGTCACTCTCTACGTGTCTCTGGCCGCTGTGCACATTCACGCCTATCACGTCACTGTCGTGTCATTAACGCTTTCGCACGCATGCATCCGGTTGCTGTAATTTTCTTCTTTCCAGGCGAAGGTGTCTTCCGCTTCGTCTTGAAATATTAAAACTCTTTTGTTTTAAGAACTCTTTTTACTAAAATGATCTCATTTTTGACAAGTTTCACTTGCAATAATTAATGCTGATGATATGGCAAAAGTAGACTCTGGCTAAATACATCGGATCCACATGGATCCTAATTTTAGAAGAATTGCTCGTATCTTGAGTGGGGAATTGAGACTAGGTCCGTGTGATGTACTTGGCACTACGGATGTGACATCGATGTCAATGTTTCTAAAACATAGATGGTTTGTAGAAACATTGATGTATAAACATCGATCTATTAAGGCCGATGTTTATTAACAGTGACGTTCTGTGATCGATGTTTTTTTTTTTTTTTTTTTTTGGTTTCTGAATGAAAAATGCTCATGATCACAGTACTGTAAAAGTTAAAACATGAAATAATAACTGATTATCATGTGTTGGAACCAAAGGAAGGCTGTTTCCACCAAACTCTCTCGCCCGATGTGGTCTCCATGCTCTTGTAATTCATGTTCATTTCGCACATAAAGATATGGTCAACAAGTACGCTGGGGGCGTAGGGTCTGGCCATTCTCCTCGTACCCTTATTCGGCAAATGGATAAACACGAACACTGTCAAATTAAATGTTAATGCACACGAATTTAACGTACCCTGCCCGTATGATTGCCCTGTCGAGCAATAGGAATGGAAACGTGAAATATTCGTCAGAGATACGGGATTATATTATTACTTATGGAGCTTAAGGCATATCTTTGAGAAATTTAGATTTGATTTGCGTTGGGATGTTTGCTGTTCAGCCTAGGCGGAATTTCAGAGCGGGATGAGATGAGGAAAAGGAAGAATAAAAATTATTTGCTACGCTTTTTATGTGTTCTAGCAAGGTCTCCATTTGGAGTTCTCTATGAATACGATGGTTAAGTATAAACCTAGGAGCTTTAATTGACTTTCCAAGGACTAAATTTTGGACTACTTGCATATTTTGTATGGTGGTAGAAGCAGAATTTCCCTTCACTGGCAAGCATAAGTTAGTTTGGGTACGATAATAGATTTATATAATAGAATCTGGCATTTGATATTAGGTGTTGAATGTAGATGTATAAAAGGGAATAGCTTTGATATTTTGGCACTGGATTTGTGGATAGCTGCGTGAATATGGGTTGATGTTTCCTAACATCGATGTTTTGTTATCGATGTCGCATCGCGACTTGGCGCGTCGGCGCCCTTCCCGCGCCCACTGGTGTTCGGGAGAGTGCGCGCCGGCCGGGGGCGTTACGCGCGGCCGCAGAGGGGCGAGGTGTGACGGGCGCGATGAGGCCGGGAGGCCCCGCCCCCCCCCCGCGCGCTGCGTTCTCTCGAATTAACCGCTCGAGTGGGCGGCGCGATCCGCCGAGGGATTTAAAAAGCTCCTTCCGACATTTTGTATGCTGCCGGCGGCGGCGGCGCAGTCGGCGCGCGGGGGCGGGGCGGGGGCGGGCGGCGGGGGTGGACGACGGGAGGCCGACGCGGGACAATGGTCGCGCGCTTCGTTACCCAGCGCCGCGGGCAGGGACGGGGCGGGACGGGGCGGGACGGGACGGGCTCAGATTGAATGGACGGAGTTAGTAGAGTGAGGGTGCGGGCGGATGGGGAGAACGGGTATGAAAGTCTAGAAGTGATATAATGTCGACGAGAGATAGTCGACGAAGAAGCGTGAAAAACGGATGTGAATGAAGTGGGGGAGACCATAACGCAAGAGAAATGTGAGGAATGAAGATGCAAAACGTATATTGCGATGTTTTACTTTCTCGCCTTACGTAAGTGAGAATAAAAACTTATTTTGGAACAAAATTCCGAAGTTTAAAATCACAGGATCCCAATTTGCATGTGTCTGGAGAACATTTCAAAAACCTGATTAATGCCTTTTTGATTAAAAAATCTAATTTCTGGCATAACTAAAGAATACTTTTATTCCCCATATTGATTGTGAAATTTATATACAATGAAAGACATTATTTTTCGTCATATTTTTCTGATTAATTTCTCACCAATTAAGTACCATTTACCATTCTGTAAAACAAGTAACAATATTTGATTGCAATATTTAATATTTGAAACACTATAAAGTAAATAAATTCTTGTAATCTTTTGAACAAAAAATGTTTCAATGAATCTATGTTTGAAAAATAACTCAATAATCAATCACGGAGAGTCGAAAAGTTAGCTATTGTTTTGAGGGCATATTTCAGATATTTAAACTACATATGTAATAATTATCGCACCGTAAGTATCCTTATTATTAGTATTTGCATTAGTATTAGTATTGTTACAATTACTACAATTACAATTTTATGTCTTCCAACAATAGGAATTACTTAATTGTTCATCTCAAATTGTTTTAGTAAACAGTAAGTTAGCCTTTTTTGCCGATTTTAGCTTCTGATTCCTATTTTGTGGATTTTGCTTTATATGTCCTTTTTTTCCTTTTTTCATCGTTGTTTTTCTTTTTCCTTTTGGCACCGATCTCGATCAAACTGGAAACATAACTGCAGGTCTGTGCAACAGAAAGGCACGGTCGGGTTTTGTCTTTCTGAGGAAGCGGAGGCTCTAGGGCCAGGTAGGGTTAAAAATCTAAATGAAAAAGGAAGATGATTCCAGTCAAGATTTTTTTCATTGATGCCGACAGGTTTTGTTCGCTCACGAGGAATCCCAACCTATGATCTCCGATCCCTTTTGAAGGCAGAGCTCTTTGTGTATGAAATCCTTTTCGGTGCTGGCTATTGCAAAAAGGGGGAAGAACGATAACTACAATTCCGTTTTCACTAATGTTTTCACCAATTGAAAATTTCAAAAGGGAGTCCACAATAGTACTTTTTGAACTAGCGCGTCAACTAAAACAGATTCATAGTCATCATAAAAGAGTGTTCATATGCAATCGAGGTTATAAAGAAAAAATCGAATTCTTTCACATATGATACTGATATAAATTTTATAATTAGTATAAAAATGTGAATAATTTTAGTCATTAATTTGTTTAATAATTCCTTTTAATTATTGATTTATCGCGGTTCACATGTATTTGCACCCTTCCTTTAGTTAGAATAAAAGAGCTTTTGAATGCCTATTTTATTAAAAAATAAAATGACTTTTGTCGGCTTACTGTAGGTAAAATAAATGCCTGAATTTGCGGGATCTAGTAATAATTTATATTGGTCAACAAAATAAAATTTAATTACTAAAACTCTTTATATATCATATATTATTCTTATATCTTCATGTATATTTGCTAAATTAGTTGAATTGTAGACAAACGCATAATTTATTGTTATTATGAAGACGCAAGTGTAGAACAAAATTTTATTACATGACAGAGTTGTCCCCGAACTAACGGAGTACGTACAGTTGAAGATGTTTCGCGAAGTAACACAGAAGGGTGCAATCTCCGTAAGTTGCAACGAATATAACTTGGCGCCCTCGCGAGACCATGTATGAAGACACCGCCTGCGCAACTCCGAAACATCTCCCAGCGCTCGCAACCTCGTACGAAGTTCTGATATCTTCTTTCCACCATGCGCCTGCCTCTCTTACTGTTCTTACCGCTCGTATAATACAAGGCGAGGCCTATTATCACGTTAGAACGCCTGAAGGACGAGGGCACTGGAGTTAAGTTGCAGGCCGCGATGAGGCGAGGTGGTGCGGGAGGGGGGTTCATGTTATTAGCCCATAATGGCAGGGAACAGAGCAGCTCGCACTGCGCTCCCGACGCAAGGAGGGGCGGGGGCGACCGCGAGGTTGCCTTTGGAAGCCACTAAAGCTCTTATCAAAATGCAATAAACTGCTTCGATGGATTTTACGGTGACTAACACCCGTAAATTCGTTATCGAGCACGCCCAATACAGGCAACCCAATTTAGACGGAATAAGTCATCGTAACAGTCCTCGTCCCCACCTGCGCCAAACTGCGGTGAATGGAAACGAACAATGGAACTGCCGCGTTGCATTATTTCACAGCTTCCGCTGAAAGTACATTTGCACTTTATAATTGAAGTGTTCATATTTTACGAGAATATCAGCAAATGGCGCGCTCGGAAGGGTCCAGAGAACGTTACGTTCAAATGTGACTGAAGGTTAATTTGAATAAACCTGACGTAATAATTCACACAAAGGGATGTAATCAAACCTACAGACACGGGCTTTATAATTCTAAGCTTCCGTATGCGTCCATTTAATATTCTATTGTGCAAGACGCGCTAACAAGTAGTGTGATATTTACAATTGCATTGTTCCTGCAGCCCTCCGCAGCAGGGCCTGTTACAGGGACGCGTTTGAATCGCCGGCTGGACTCGTTCACGGTTATTTACGTAGCCGGAACGCTTTCCCGCGTAGAATTTGGACTCTTGGGAAAGAAGATTAGCAGCACGGAAGACGCTCGCTCCATCGAGGGTGACGGGGGCTGCCTATTCAGGCCTCAGAGCAGCCGGTTTTTAAAAGAGGACCTCCTGCGAAAAGGGGTCGTGAAAGTAAGGTGTCTGAGACTAGTGGGTTAAGTAGCAGGAAATATTCGTAGATAATTCATTAAAACAGGAATACTATTATTGCTCTGAGTAGCTGATTATGAAATATACTAAGCGTACAACATTAATATTATGAAATGTAACAGAAAAATATCTTCAATAGATTGGCATTTATTGTTACATATTTCTAAGTTCATATTTGAAGACGAATTTTCAGTCTAAGAACAGAAAGGGAACATTGTCAAATTAGAAATGTCAAAACAAGTTATCACAGTAATAGCACTAAAAGTATTAAGCTGACTTGTAAACAACGGCATTATATTCCACCTCTTGTTTTCGTATAAAACCTCACATTTACATTTTATTGGAATGTCCGCTCTTTTTGAAAACCCAGTACTTTCATGTAAAAAGCAAAATAAAATCAAAGGAAGTGAATGCGTGCGTTCTTGGAACTCACACGGCGTACGTCTTCACTGAAGGCTTCCGCTTCCCATTGCTGAAAGGTTGGAGCCCCTGGCGGTGCCGAGCGAGTCTTTCAGCGCTGCTCCGCGCGAAAGGTGACCCGCCCCACCGCCGGGGCCGGCGCGCCCGCAGATAAAAGACACGTCCGTCCTCATTGGGCGCGCGCCCCAGCGCCGAGCCAACAAGTCTTTCACTTGGCCCCCGGGCGGCGACAGCTCGGCCCTCGGACCACGGCTCACGGCTCGCGACTCACGGCTCACGGCTCACGACCCACGGCCCACAACTCACGGCTCACGATCCCACGGCCCAAGGCTCACGGCTCAAGGCCCACCGCCTACGGCCCACGGCCCAGAGCGCGCGGCTCACGGCCCACGGCTCATGGGTCACGACCCACGGCTCACGGCCCACGGCTCATGGCTCACGGCCCACGGCTCACGGCCCACGGCTCACGGCCCACGGCTCACGGCCCACTGTGGCCACGGTAGCGTCTCTCACCGAGAAGTTCTAGAGTTCGAGTCTCAACTGTGACGCATTTTCCGCACTATCTAGATGGCAAGGGCAAATACAGCTGCGGCCTGTAGGATAATTTAGAAATTCTTGCTCTAATCAGTACTTCTACGTGTTTTTTTATCAATTCCAGACCAATGCCAGAGCAGTACCTTAACAAACTAGCCCCCTACAGTTTCCTTTACTTCCTCATCCTTCTACCCCTCACCTCTCCCCTTATACCCTCACCTACACACACACATGCACTACACTTTTACACAGCTTGAGAGACGGTTCGGGAGCTGGAGCTTGTTTCGGGTAGGGCGTAGATTCGGGGAGGGGAGAGATGCCTTGCAGAGAGCAGTCTCCTAAGTCGACAAGTAACTCAGCATCTCATTTTCCAGCAAGGGAGGAACAGCGCTAGCTCCCGACTATAACATGCACTACACTTATGGGACTAATGCTTAAACTAGGGTTCATCAGTAAGGCGGATCGGGAGCAAAGAGCTGCAAACAGCAGTCGGAGCGAAAGACTGTAGCAGTAGCAAGAGCAGTGACCATTGAAGATCGCGAAGGGAAGAGGCGAAGGCTGTGGCGGATCATTTGCACGCGAGACATCGAGCGATTTGTAGTACATCACCACAGAACCAAGCTGTTCTGGCACAAATAGTGCGGTGATACTATTTAAAACCACATTGTAAGGATTGTACTTTATTTTATAAAGTTGGAAATAATGCAAGGTGTTTCTTTAGCCTTTACATTTTTAATCAGTTAAAATGTTTGATCTATAGAGACATTACACGCTTAATTATGCAGTTACAAGCTTGAACTGTGTTCATTCCTGTCAATTTTTCCTTTAACAAATTAACCTTCTGGCGAGAGCAGGAAGCAACTGGACTTGGGTGTTAGGAGCGAAAGTGGGATGAGAATGGACTAAATAAATTCAAACATCTGGAAGCACGAAATACCACTCACTAACGCCACGGGGAACGCGCACGAAGAGGCGTGCTCAGCACTGTGACACAGCACAGAAGGTGCACAAGCCACAAACAAAATGCATCTAACACAAAGAATTAAACAATCTACAATTATTACGTTCCATATTCGTTGAATTCTTAGGAAGGGTCTCTTTATTTTAGTGTTAATTTTTATAAACAGGAATATACAAAACGCGTCCATGGCAATTTTTCGTTTTTACTCACAGAATGTTATCTCACTCAAGGGCGCCAACTGATTGAGGGGAAGGCAATTCAGTAGGTAAGGTGGATATTTCCGAGGACTCCCCTACTGGACACCCCATATGCCCAAACACATTGGAGAAGGAGGATGGCGATGACACATGTGACGTCACTCTCCAATGGTTAAAGCAGCGATGTCGAGGCATGCCACGACCTTCTCAGCGCAACTAGCGTCGGGAAAGGAAACCATCTGTAGTAATACCGCCGTTCTCCAACTTGGGAGAGTCGCAAGTGAAATTGAGGATATGCGCGTAAAAATAAGAGTAAAAATATGAGTAAAAATAATAACAATTTTTTAAATTTACTTATCAAAATACCACCTAATCGTATTTCATGTATAAATATTATAAGTGTTTAGAGCGACTTTGACTAGCTACTGCTCTCTTGTGGCGCGATAATCAACTGCGTGGAGGGGATATTTCGTTGCGCAACCCGTGCCACGGTCCCCGCTTGTGGCATCGACCTTGACATCTCTGCGTAAAACTTATAATGTTGTTTCTTACCCCTCATTGGATCAATCTCGTCAGGTTGTGGAGCGACACGGGGCAAACCAAGGTCAGCCAGAGGGGCCAACGGACGAACAGCGAGGGGATTTACAGCAGTGGCCTGGAAGCGTGGAGGGGCGGGGGGCGGAATACTAGGGCTAACAGCGCGGAACTGGTAGGACAAATTAGAGTTTGTCGGAGCGGCAAAGGAGAAAAAGAAGTCTAGCATGACGCCTGCTGAAACCGAATAGGGCTTGTACAAGGTGTCTTATTACACCGGCATATGCATTTGTATTGGGTACTTCCCGCTGTTTTGGTTATCACACAGTTCGCTTGTTGCATAGGATTCCACAAGATCAGCGTACGTTTATGCATTTCAGTTTAGTATTCACATAGTTTTTGATGAATTTGAAGATTAAAATAAAATAGTATACTGTCGGTTGAGTATTAACTGGTCGGACAAAAACTAATATTGTTCTTCACAGTCATTTTCGGTCCGTTAGAATCATTATTTATACATATTAGGAAGGATAATGATGAAATATATTAGCTGAATCTGCGTTTGTCGTGTAATTATGGAAACAAAGCACATTTTGGAAACAAAACGCAGTCAAGGGAAAATAAGAATTTTTTTTCACATGAAATGCTTTATAAAAAAACAAAAAAATTGAAGCGTCCAATTCTAACATTAAATCCCCAATTTGGTCTCCCAGTTCAAAGATGATTATAGAGAGGTATTAACCTTTTGGTATTTCGTTTTGACACAGGTTTTAAAATAACTATTTTTACTTCTAAACAATTCTGCGGAATTGAAATGACAAGGAAAAGAACTAGTTTTAACCATGAAATGCTATTTTATAAAATGAACTCTAATCCGTCTCTTGATATAATTTCCTTCCAATTTTAAATAAAACAACTTTATATTACTTTGACGTTGAAGTAAAAACATAAGCGACGCTCCGACGAAGAAATTCTCTGCGGTAGGTACAAATGCTCTTTAATAATGTATGTGAGCTACAAAGAGAATTATATAAAATAAGTTATTTCAACATTACAGGTTTTCCAGTAACTCCTGTTTTTATTTTTCGCCGACTCGTCCTGCTTTTAATGCAGAGGAAGTGCTTAGAAAAAGAAATTCAGAGAAGCGGTGAATTTGAGCACGTGTTATTTTTCTAGGACCTACGGAATTTATTCTGCTGTATTTTCCATCAGAGTTACCATTTAAAAATAGAATTGTTTTTATATATGAAGGCCTTTCTACTTGTTCTAATACAAAAGATATGATTTCGTAATTCCCCTCAAATCAATCTGGTATTATTCCGATACAAATGCAGAAGCCTTTTTTCCTTACCGGAATATGCTATAGAATTTTAAAATTACAAGAGTTAAATGGAATTTAACGTTCAATTTTGGCACATGTCGCAGTACAAAACGATGCATACATAACCCCAAAAAAACATACAACATTAAAACATATTTATACTTATGGGCATTTTATTTATTCGCATCAATTGATCTGATAACTTCTTTGGTTTATTTCCGTCGCAAGCGCTTACTGATACCCCTGACTTTAATTACGTCATACGCAGTGCACAAAGTTGTGGCGGCATCTACTCTACGTAAATGAAATTTGTGGGTTTTTAACCCCGTATAAAACACGGATTTTCCTTGTATTGGATGTGACATGGAATGCGATGTCAAAATAAAATACCCTACATAATATCTTTCACATCACCATTTATTAATTAATTAAGTCCTTAGTGGCCTAAATTCTCATACCAGCCAAAAAGTCGAGAAATAAAGAGCAAACCTATGTCACAACGAAAATGAAGTAAATATTACAATGAAAAATTACGTCCATATTGATTGTTATGGCCTCTGGGTATATTACATCTTAAATGTTTGCTAAGATTCTGAAAACTACCATAAAAAATTGGAATCAACATCCATAGTACTGACAAAGAGCTAGGGTTTAAAATAGTTTCTCTGTATGGGTTTAAACTGAAAAGTAATATTAAATTGCAATGATTCAAACTGTGAAAACTGTGTGAAACCTTTGCTGAATCCTACTATGTAATTTGTATGAAGTGTGTTGATACTTTAGTTTACGGAGTTGCAGGTGTCTCTTGCACTTACATTTTCGGAATAGATTACCACATAGCTTTTTCTTCCTAAGTGAGACTTTTTTCTTCGCTTTTTTCCTCTACCTTCTTCAGTTTTTCTTAGAACCTGTACTGCAAAAAAGCTATTTTGCAAATTGCAATTTCTGATCCAGCACTCTAGTATCAAAAACAAGTTCGCTAGCTCACCCGCCACTTCGCCTCGTGGAAGTGAGTTCGCAGTCCGGGAGGGAAGTCGTAAAAGCGAGGTCGGGGCGTGCAGACGAGCGTCTTTCCGCCAGCGATGTCAACAGCGCATGCGCCGCCACCCGCCGCCAGCGCGCTCTCTGCCGCTGCTCCTAAATCGAGTTAATCCGCCGTCGACGTTGGTGTATTTTCCACGAGTTCTCGAGAGAAACACAAAGCTACGGGACTTAGCACCGGGTTCTGGGCTCAGGGTTCGGACGCCCACGCGAATATTTCAGGAGCGAGAAATAATTTTGGAAATATCCTCCGATTGAAGCGCAGCCTGTTCCTGGATTTTTTGGGCCCCATTACGCGTTCTCGTTTGAAAGAGGCCTCGTGTGCGTATGCGTTCTCTCGTATTCCTCCGTATATCAACGAGTGTGAAGGGAGCTCGCTTTGATTGCGTGAATCTCCTGGGAGGGGGGGTGGAGTTCTGGGCGGAGGGGGGGGAGGAGGATGTTAGGAGGGATAGAGAGGCGCTGGGCGCGAACTACGCAATCACTTTTTTATAGAATTTTAACGACGGTCGCCATCAAATTCGAAAACGCTATAGGACCTCCGCATAGCCCCGTGACACGCAAGCCCGGGGAGTTCGCGGGCTTCAGCGAAAACAATCCATTTCGCGCAGGGGCGGGCGGGAGGACGTCAGGCGGGGGGAGGTGAAGGGTGTGACAGGCGGGAGGAGGGGGGCTGGACAGGGAGGAGTTTTTCCAACGCACGTAAGCAGAACGCCGGCGGGAGCCCGTGATATCGGGGACAGGGCGTGAAGGAGAACAAGCACGGGGGCGGGAGGCTCTGGGATATGGAAGAAAGGGAGATAAAGGGAGGTGGAGCGGGGATGGGCGGGGAGGAAAGAAGCACACGCAGCCTTGCGCGAGATGCGTCGGGGTTCCCGCGCCTGATCCCCTCCCTACCGGCCTAACGGACGCGACTTTTTTCCCGCAGTATAAGGGACGAATCATTTATTTTTCTTTTTTGGATTCTCGTTTATTTCACGGTAATTTTCTCCCATTGTTATCTTGAAGGCAAACTACAAATTGGATGTTTTTGGTAAAAGCCTCGCCCTGCCGTTCCAGCCGGCCAACGTTTCGGCCGCGATGGCGTCACGTCCGCGATGGTCATGTGACGGCCGGCGAGTTTGCGGGGCTTCCCCCTTCTCGGCGGCGTGCGAGCTCTTTTCTGCGGGCGGTAAGGACCCTTAGAATGCCGAGGTGGATTGGTGGGGTAGGTTTGTCGGCTTGGTCTCGCATCATAAGGCGCGGACACCCGGTCATTTTGGTTCGTTTAGTTTCTTTTGTGCTGGTAACGTATACAGTTTTATTTGAATGTAACTTCGGACGTGGAATTTAACGCTTTCATTTCGGAGGCAATTTATGGGATACGTTGTGGCAACGTAGTTGCAAAGTTTGCTGTCGCCATTTCTGGGTGAAATGTTGTAAATACCTAAAATGAAGAAGAAATCTCTGCTCTTGATCCCACGTGCCACAAAAAATAATACTCGGACGAGAGAGAAGAGTTAATGTAAATTAGACGTGCATATTGCAAAGGAATTGCCGAATAAATTGGAGATGTCCCTACCTCTTGTTTCTTGTGCGTTAATGTAAATGATGTATACTTTATTTTTTCATTCGTTTTGTTAGAGGAAAGGGAAACATTCTTGCCTTCGGTGGAAGCAACTTTAATGATGTTAAATTCTTGTTTCGAAAACCGCTGTTTCTTTCATGCAAATGTAAAATTTGTTTTAGGGAGAATATTATATCAGTGTGAGAAAATTATCTTTACAATATTTATTATTTATTTTTGATAGTTATACGTTGAAATAAAATTAAATAACTCCTGTACATACACTTCTGATCTTTCAAAATTATTTTCATTAAAATATTCTAAATGTACACATTTGAATATAGATGTTGCTTGCAGCTCCACAAATGTGGCTCAAATAAACCACACAAAATAATTTTCCAACACGTAGCACGCATACTCCTCAAGAACAATAAATGTTTTCGTATAACATTGCAATGCAGTAGTATTTTAACAAAAAGTCTTCACGAATACTGCAATAACGTGTAATGCAATACTGCATACACACAGTACAACTGTTCTGCACGTACCTAGAATATTAAAAATGTTGCTGATCCATCGTGAATCGCATACATTTAATGACGTGAGACCTCTTCCTTAGAGCTTTGCTGTCACGTGACGTCAGCAGTGTCGTAAGTTGAGACACTTCGTTACAGAATTTAGTTGGTTCTCGCAGTAAGAGAAAATGCGTAGTGATACATTTAAATATTTGCATTTTCAATTAAATAATAAAAACAGTAATAATAATATCAATAATAATAATAATAATAATAATAATAATTTTTATTATACACTTAAGGTAGTATAGATTTACGTAAGTATACTCCTGCGTAACTAAGAAAACTATAGAGACCTTTCACATGACTGGAGCGTTTTACTGAAGGTTAAAAGTATATTACTTTTTCAATTTATGTTCAAGATTAGTATTTTTTATATTTTTCCTTTATATCTAACAATCTACCGACAGCTCTCATATGGCCGCAATTTTCTTACAATTTCTGCCCGCAGTGAAAATGAGTAATAGAGACTATTTCACGAAGGTCACATTTGGACCTTTCAAATCATTAAGCCACGTTGCATTCCATTCATTTTATAATTCCTAGATTTTCAATAACTTTTGTCTTTTATGTGTAGATAATGGCTATTAATAATTTACGTATTCAGTGTGTATTTACAATATGTTGTGTGTATGTTTAGATATTTCAAAGTGTAAATCCTAATTTTTCATTTATATTAAATGGTCGTGTATTCTACTTTACCAACATTTTATCTACTTAATAGTTGAAACCTCAACTTCTCACACTCCAGCTTTTTAATACTACGAGCATCAGGCTCTTTCACCTCTTCACCGAGGACAATGATATCGTTATTTTCTTGGGCAATGTGATATAACGAACAACTTGTACTCGTTATCTAATTATGTAGAGTTTTAACGAGAAGGTCTTTGCCTTAGTTCTAATAGGCGACGCAACTTATCTGAGTACTCCGGAACAGAAGGTTCCCTCAGGAGGTTCAAACTCACGAGATGTCGCCAGTAGGGGAACTATCCCCCCACCCACCCACTCACAATCCCTCAAAACCGCCCGCTTTGCGCTCCGGGTTTCGCTGCTCGGGGAAAAAAACATTTCAGCAGGAGCGCTTTTGACGTGCGCGAAGAGTTTAAATTGCTTTATGATGTGAGCAATGGCAAATATACAAGAAACATTCCGAGGGCTGTAAGACAGGAACAATTGAGAGTCGCGTAAAAGAGGAGGAAGAGGGGAGAGAGGGGAGGGGGTAGTTCGCAAGTTATAATGAGCTTACCGCTCGCGGCAGCGGTGCCTCCGCTCCTCCGCTTACGCAGTGCCCCTGGCGGGCTGGCGCGCAACTGCGACGTACGCTGCTACATGCAGGTGACGGCCGATCACACCACCTAAGCTGACTGAATGATTGATTCTTTCGTGTTTTCGGGATTTCAACTACTAAAATCTTTAGTTCCATAAGTGTAGTGCGTGTTTTATCGCGAGAACTGGCGATGGTATTCCCCACCTGGATGGTGAGATCCGGCGCCGACCTTCAGATCGGATAGCGGGATTTTCCCTCCACTCGGTATCTCCCACCAGCGGGGCACTGCCCCAGACGTAACAAGCTCTAAGCTCCTGTCTCGACATATGTCGTTGTCGTGGGTCGTAGTCCTTGCGCATGGACGTGTGTGCGACTGTGCGTGTGTACGTGTAAGAGAGGTGAGGATAGAAGTCTGAATTGGACCCTGCTATGTAGCTAAATTCGCAAATCCTGTCGTCGGCGGGGCTCGAACCCTTGGGTCTCCTGGTCAGAGGTACCAGGGACATCAGTTGACGTCCTGATCCATTTAAGCCGGTGTCATCCAAGCTGAAGCAATACAATTGGTGTGAGCGTTGCGATGCGGAAATAGTGCGAGGTGGGATGCCATAATAACAATCACTTTACTGTAAATAAGTGGTTTCAAACGCACCTTAAAAACCGTCAAAATTAATAGGTTTTGTTTTCAAAGATCAAATCGTAGGCCTTTTAACAGACACTTCAGCCCCCTTAATATTTTAAATATTTCATTTAACATCTCTCCATCCTAAACAGGTTTTATCTGCAGTACTCAAATGTTCAAGAAAAAAAGAAATAAATGTTTTGACATTATTTCAAGAAACAAATCATGCATTTCTTCCAGCTATTTGGCGACGCGTTTCAGCTGCAACTGCACTTGCATTGCATTTGCATTGCGGAGAAGAAAGGTGGACAGTGATTGGCGCCGAGTCTTATCGCCAACCCACTCGTGGCATCTCCTCTCGCTTGGCAATTGCGGCGCGTGCCTCCGTGCAGCACTAAGTTTGATCGACTGATCGATTAGTGATCCGGGTGCGACAACTGCCAAGGTCATTGAATTGAATTGAATTGAAGTGATGCCTTATTTTACGTGGCGAGACTCGGGCCATCAAGCCCGCTTTTCCGTCTGACCACGCAAATTTCGCTACGCTCCTTTCACCCACTAGCGGGGAAAGGAGGTATTTCTTGGGCGACGAAACAGGCGATTTGATTTTAGCTCAGAGGTTGCATTTAGGCTTAAGGATCTTTAACATGGGACAGCCGGCTTTACTTCCCCTCCGAAGGAAGGCGTACCAAAGGTTTTCTCGTCCTTGAAAATCCACGGCTTCGATCGGGTTTGCACCCGCGTACTTGGCTACAACCATCAGATACGCTGTTACACCATCGCTACTGCATTAGTTCCATAAGTGTAGCGCATGTTTTTATCGCGGGAGGTAGCGGTAGTCTAGCGGGATCCGGCGGCGGCCTACAGACCAGCGGGGATTTTCCCCAACCAAATGTCTCCCACCAGTGAGGCACCCTCCCAGTCGGGGTGAGCTTTAAGCTCCTGACAAGTTTGATAGTGTAGTGCATACGAGTGTATGTGTGTGCAAGTAAGGAGAGCGGATAGGACAACGAAGAGGAACGAAATATCGCGCGGGGTCCACTGCCCGTTTGTTAGGGTACTGCTCCAGCATTCGCTTGGTGTTGATCGGAGAAACTATGGGAAACCGCCGATCAGGGCAGCCGTCCGTTGGAATCTTTGTGCAGACCGCAGCTGAATTCGATCCAGCTATTGAGCTAGTGTCGAAATTCTAGCTATTGAGCTTGTGTAGACACTGCAGTGACATCAGGTAATGCCCTGAGTCATCTTTGGCAGTGTGAGCACCAAGATATTTGGTACATTTTGGTAAAGTACTCATTGAGTGTGATTGCTATTTGTACACCGGAGAGCATCTAAAAAGGCCCAATTGTCTGCAAAACTAAAACTTTCAACGGAATAAAACTTTCTTAAACGAAAATAATCTACATTAGTTCTTCAAGTACCATTAAAAGACATCCTATAGGATGGAAAATTTTCTGTTTTATTTCCTAAGAAATTTTGTAAGTTGAATTACAAAAGGCGGTGATTTCCGATGCTCCAAATTACACAACACAGTAATTGAATATCACTTATGCTACCTGACTATTTGAAATGTTTATAGCGCGTATTTGGCGAATTACCGATAGCTCCATGGGTTTAGTGAGCTAGTTTTGCTTCTTTGCTATCGGACATTATTTCCGCAAGCAGCATGCACTCAGTAAATATTGTGTAGAGTTCTGTATGGGGTTTCTCTCAATATATGTTTTTTCAAGAAGTTTTGTTTCATGGTAAGTTTTTAAGTAATCACTTTAACAATATTATATGTTTGTGGTATGAAGATAGCAATTAAACCAGGTTCTCTTGAAATAATATAATTGATTAGAATAATTAAATTGTACTAATATTTATAATCCACTTCGATATCATATTTTGCCGTATTATCACCATGTTCATTACCAAATAAAGTATTGTCGCGTCTTTTTCTCATTCACTGAGCTATTTTTGAAATAAACGTTTCTTCAAAAAAAAAAAAAAAAACTTCCACGTTTGTGCAAATTCTTTCAAGAAATATTTTGTTTTGCGATGTGGAATGCGCCATGTATACATTATTTTCATAACGGAAATAGGAATTAATTGCATGCATTGGTTAGTTACCTGGCTTAAACATTCAGTTGTAAATTCCGTCGTAAATAATCTCTGCATTCTGTTTATAAACAGCTTATATTTCTCATAAAAGAATAGCATTGTGTTGGATAATGTTCATGTAAGATAGTTTCTAAATGTCGAACAATAATATTAAAAATAGTTATCCTAATGTAGTCTTCAACTAATCTGCGTCCATCCGTGCGTTCGTCTTGTGGTAATTCATATTATAGGTGTATGAAAGAGATACGTGATAATCAGACCACAATCAATAAATATATTACTAAACGTATTACTCATTGTGGTCTGATTACCTTTTTCATATGCCTATAATAGAACGGTGTGTTCTGTAATGTGAGCTTGCAAAAGTATAAATTTTTATTGATACGTCACCTGCTAAAACACTGAAAAAAAGTACTCTTCAGAACAATTCATCTACTAGTGTTCGGATCTGAACTTTCAGCAAGAAGACTAGTAAGTGGAAAGAGGCAATTTTGAGGAATTGATGATATTGGAGAACTGTCGTTGGGTTGTATTGTAAAAGGGGAATAGTCATTACTGTAGAACAATGTATTTGAATATATATATATATATATATATATATATATATATATATATATATATATATATATATATATATATATACGAATCTTATAATAACCTGAATGTGGAGTTGTTTCCTGATGGTAAGAAGAGCACTGATACCCCTATTGGTATATATTTAAGATACGAGTAATAGAATAGTTGAATAATTGATGAACAAGATATACGGGTTTTCTACTTTCCACTGGCATGAAGTTTTAACATTTCTTAAGTTTAGAAAGTTAAGAAAAGAGTTATTAATATGTTTACAGTTTCGAAATAAAGAAAATGAAGAGAAAGCCTTGAGTGTTTACAGAGTAAACAATATAATACTAGAGAAGTTATTTCAGTAGCCATTTTCTCAAGAGAGAGTAAACCCTCCAGGCAGTACTCTGAAACATACTCCATCTCCACCGCACTGACGATATAAATACGGCGCGTGGAGTGCCAGGCAAACAACTGAATGCTTGAGAACTTCCCTCGGCAAAACAAAGAGTTATGACTTTTCTTTTATAGGCCGCCGAACGAAATCACGTTCACGCGCAGAAATGCGTCGAGGGCACGCACTCGGACAGCATCGGGTTTGGTGGCGGGGCGCGGGGGTGGGCGCGGGGCGGGAGGGGAGGGAAAGACCGGCGCTCTCGCCGGCGAGAGGGCCTCCGGTGTACCGGCGGCCCTAGAGACAACTTTCGCCCAACTTACCAACAGCCTTTCCTAAGAGCTACAGCAGTGCTCGCAAGCCCCAACCGCCGGGCTTGTATAACATTCCCCCAGCAGCGTCTTTCTCAAGTTGCCGCAGCCGCAACCGCCCCCGCCGCCCCCGCCGCTGCTCGAGAGCGGTGCCGCTCCTGCCGCCTCAGGCAGTTGAAAAAGTTACAAACTTTTTTTTTTTTTTTTTTGCTATTGCTTTCAATTCGAGGCAACTTTCCCTGGCGCTTTGAAAATTACTACATAAAAATAAACCTCTCTTTAATCAGCGCTTCAGGAAAGAAAAAAAATGCTGCAGGATAAACACTGGCCGCAGACGAGTATTTTAATTCGCGCCTTGGCTGTGGTTTTGTTTCAAATGCGAATTCGTGAAGTAACCCCGAGGGCTGGAATGCTTGCAGTTCTCTCTCCAGATCGTATGTTTTTTGTGATTGGGTCTCTCTTTGGTAGGGATTTCAATAAGACATATTTTTAGAATTCGAAGAATATTTGTAATAAATCTAAAAGATTGTTGTTGTTAGTACTCCACAGATAAGGCAGGAAAATGATGCAAATACAAAACCAAAAATTACTCTCCAAATAAATACGTTCTGCGCAAATATTTGAAATGTAAAATATAGTATGGCCAAACAATTTCCATAAAATGTCAATATAAAAAAGAAATTAAATGGTCTACAATTCCTCAATTTTGCAATTTTATATTCAACATGAACGCTTCGAGTTAAATGAAAGATTTCTTTGGCCAACTATCCTCTTTCATCATTCTGAAGGTGCCACTTTGAGGTCAACGAACCTCTCATAGTTCATCGCAAATTTTTCAACGCAAACGTTTAACTTAGAACGTGTTGCATTGAGCTGTCATGTAGGTATTACGATGGAAAAATTTTATTTTTCTTACAGCAAAGTAAATATTAGAAAAAAAGCCATTGAAAAATTTGTACGCACTATGTTCCTGATGCTAGTCTGAGAAAGGTATATATAATGTAAATATTGCGGAATATTCATAGAATGTAATAAACAATTACAACAACAAGGAGATTTAGAAACCATTCTTTTAGGTTTATCCAGGCTATCATTTTAAGGAGGAAATTTGTCCACATCCTCCTCTGAATGTGACAAATTCAAATGTAAGTAACCTAAAGCCACAACTGCTCGTATTGTGTTCACAGAAATCCACAACAATGAGCAATATGTACTCTATGAAACCTAATTTGCAAGTCCTTGATTAAGGTAATTAGGCATTCAGGCGCCCGCGAGTCTAGTTTGTGCTGAACTGCACTCCCTCGAGGTCGGAGACTTGAGTACACCGGCTGCTTTTGCACAAGCGGTGTAATCTACGCGTTCAATCACGGCTAATTTTCGATGGACATGTATCAATTTCTTTGTATAATGTTACTTAATAGAATATTGAAAGCGTATAAATTAAATTTAATTTCTCTTGGAATAGAGAGAGAACTGCTTCTTTTAACTCTCTTAAATGTTCAGTTTTCTTATCTTCTCACCAATATGGCGAAAACGTTGCCACATATTAGTAACAGAGTTATAGTAATTAACACAACCAGAATTAGTGAATTATTGTTCTGATTTCAATTAAATGCTCCTAAAATTGTGAGAACAAAATTTATTGTTGTTTTTAAATTCGAAAGGCACTTTTTTTCACTTTCAAACCAAATCAGTATGTTGTATTATTTACGATGATACGATAATGTTCGCTTAGTATTCTTTTGCTGAAATGGATAAATAAGAGCATCAAAATGTATTGTAGAATGGTTTCATTGTACCACACAGCCTCCCAGCCAAGAGAAAATTACTTGTAATTACTTGTATTAAACGATTTTTACTTGTAAGAAAATAGGAAAATAATACGAAATTCAACAAAACAACTGTTTTTAAATTAGAAAAGGGAAGTCAATCACAATGAAAATAAAAACATGATAATTATCATATTATATCTAATACTTTCAAAATATTATTTTCTCACGTCCTTCGTATTTTAATTTTACAAATCAATTGAAATTGAAAATGTAATACCTTGCCACTTTATTTCGAGAATGTTGAGACTCAGTTGTAACACATATTAATTTCCTATGCTTAATACGAAGTGACGCGTTCTGATGATCAACTACATAATTAAGACGGGGAATCAATTAAAGATAAATCTAACTTATTGTATTAAAATTTTTTAATTCCTTATTGAAAAATAGAATTGAAAGAAAACGTTTCACATAATCCTGGTCTCCCTTACACGTCTTTATTGACTTTAATATCATGAATGCTACGCACCTTACCGCAAACATATTACGTCTTTCTAATTCCTCGTAATAGTGAAAGGCGTATTATTCTTCATCAACCGTTAATCCGATTCCTTATTAAATCGCAAAAACGCATTATGACGCAGGCGCAACTTCCCTCCCCCTATCTGCGACGTGCATTGACCGAAGGAACCCCCTACCCTTTCATGATTTAGCAAACGTCATCCCCGTGAATATATCTTTCCGTCAGGCTCCCTCGGCTCGGCGGGCAAAGAAAAACCGCACGATAATGAAGTAATTTAACTTGGCGATCAGTTAAAAAATGAAACAAGCCGATACAATGGCCGTGGCTCCCACGTCGAAGATGGATTATACCGGCGCAAGCCTTACGCGTCGCTTCGGCAGCGCACACAGCGCGGCGCCGCGCGCTTGCTTATCAGCCGTGCGCAGCCTCTGATTTCCCGGAAGGCGCCACCGCCCCGCCCCCCTCCTCCGCCCCGCGCGTCCTCGCCGCCGCGCCGGTGGGCCGCGAGGACGACAGAAAGGCTCCAGACCCCCGCGCCGTTCACGCGGCCAATTTCTCCTCACGAGGGAAAGACGATTGTTGCGGGATGAAGGATGCAGAAGAGGAGGGGTAGGGCTGCCTGGTGGCCATATGGCACCGCCGATCCGGTGATGTGGATCAGATTTTGTAGGACAGACATTAAGGCAGCCAAGGTGTATTGGAAATAGCATGCTAAAACGTAAATGCTGGGGTTAGTCGAAGTCAGATATCTGCTAGGGAATGATATCGAGATAAAGAGAAAATTCTTAAGTAAAAAACATGAGAATAGCAACGGATCCTGGAGATGATACAAATATGACTAATGATTCAGGATCATAGTATAAGATAACCATTCAAAATTCTACAAATCAAACGACAAAAAGGCAATTGAATAAGATAAATTGTTGGTCTGAGTAGTTACTCATTCTAAGTGGATCATAATAGAAACGACAAAATAATATTGAAATAGTCATATAATGGATGACAAATGGAGGAGTTGAAAAGGCGAATGCATGGTTAAAAAGTGTGCAATGCTCAGAGCGCGAAATGTTTGGCGAAATATTCACACGTGACACCAAAGTAGTGTGTTTGAAACAGGCATCTTCGGCACATAATACTACAATATTGCTCACTGTGGATGGACGCGTTATTAGGTAGATTGCGTAGAATAGGAAGAGGTAAACGGAAGACTTAAAACGAAACGAAGAAACATCGAAGGACTCGGAAACCTAAGAGAGAATCGTTCGTAATAAGAGATATTTCGCGGCGGCAATGCTGTAATGATTAGCGTATCGGCCTGTTATACCCAAGTTAGCGGGTTCAAGCCGTGGCTATTAAAGGGCGAAAAAACCCTTCGTACGCCTTCCTTCGGAGGGGATGTAAAGCCCGCTGTCCTATTTTAGTAGATTAACTTGCATGTAACAGATTCTCAAGCCTAAATGGCGCCTCTGCTAGTTTTCCACTAGTTGGTGAAAGTAGCGTAGCGAAGTTTGCATGGTCAGCCGGAAGAACAGGCCTATATGCAGCTCGGAGCGTACGGACACACAGAAACCGACGCGTTGTCATCAGCGGTTGCCGCTGTTTCCATGGCGATGCCGGCGAGGTCTTCCGAGAATCTGCCGGCCCCGCCTCTCCCCGCCCCCGTCTCTTCCGCCAACTCTGGTGCCCCGCCCGCGCCCCGCCCGCGCCCCGCCTGTGCCCCGCTCTCACCGCCCTCCACACCCCTCTTCCGCCAACTCCGTCGCCCCGCCCATCCTCGGCGCGAGCGAGCGCGGAACAAAAGAAGTCGGCGAAGCGCGCCTCGATTCTTTTCCTGTCGGAAGCGCCTGGGGAGCGGCGGCGGTGGCGGCGGGGGCGGCGCCGGCGCGACCGGCGACGTGGCGGCCGCCTGGTAAGTAATGTGCGGGCGGGGTTACGGGCTACGTATGCCTCTTGATTCTTTTAAGGTCGCGCACCACCTTTGAAAACGTTACCCCGGGCGCCGCATAAGCGAATAACTCACCTTGGAAGACGCCATGATTTTGCCAACGAGGGACTGAAAAATTGATGAATTAATTCAATACATGATTAAGACGCGTCTCAAAATTATTTGAATAGGCATCGATGTAATTTAATGACAACAACAATACAACACAACGTACAACGCAATACAACAAGAGCTTTGATTTTTGAACGTTCCATGTGCTTTACCTTGGAAAATAAAATACATATATATTTAGATATATATTTTTTAATTTTCTGAAATTATACACATCAGAGTCAACTATTTTTCATTTCCCTCCAAATGCCAAAACACGTCAATTATGTATTAGGGTTTTGTTGTGCGACAAAAAACTATTGATTATGTGACGTTTTTGAATGTTATTAAAGATACCTAACTCTTATTTGTGGGCATTGATTTATAAGCGGGCTTATCTGCATTTACTACAACGCTGGAACAGTAAAAAACACGATTGACATTTTCTCTTTGCGACTGGCCGCAAGCAAATCGTGACTGATCACTTGATGCCCGGCGGGAGCAATCTGTTACTGTTCTGATGCGAGGACACAACGGATTGCTCGCTCTGGGTGCACTGTGGCCTCCTATGATTTGTAGAACACACCAATCGCAAAGGCCAACTGACGCATTCATTACGTTCATGAAGCGTGATATTCGGCGGAGAGAAGATCAATAAAACAATGCCTCTTCTTCAACGCCACTAATCGGCAATATTTACGTGATCACAGCTCATGATACTTCACGTAGAACGTGACAAAACGAATGCGACGTGTCATTCGCAAAATGGATATCTTCGGTTACACACTCGCGAATGCACCTAGTTCTAAATTAGTAGTGTTACAACAAAGCGTATATGTTTTATTGTTTAATAATAAGTGACCCTTCGAGTTTAAATATCTGCAACAAACTAGGCTATTAAAACTGACCGAATTTGTAAGAATTCTCAATGCGTGGCACAATGAACTTATTTTTATATTCAATTCATTTAAATGAACTTTTCTTCTGAGTTTTGGCTGAAATAAAAAATATAAAAATGTAGTCACAATATCATTGCGCATAGCTAAAATGCGTTTATTAATATTAGAAAACTTTGAAGTTTTCAAGAAACTTCATAAGATTTATCGTTTTTATCAGTTTTATCGTTTCTGATTTACATCTGCTATGAACGCATATCACGAATGCGCGAGTGGTTGCACAACATTATGTGTAATTTTTGAAAATTCAGAAGTTTTAATCTAAATGCCACTGTTTCCATATGCTTTGTCCAGATCTGTCTCTCTTCCCAAATCGATAGCCTGGGAGCCAATTTGTTTTAATTCACAAGAATATGATTGAAGAATCACTTCGGTTTTGTTGAGAGAATTCAGAATAACTAGCATAAGCTATAAAAATTATTAACTTTAATACTAAAATAATCATCAAATACAGAGTAGAGTAACTTTTAACCAATCAAATAATTACCTTTTAGGAAGCTGTCTCAATTTGAGGTTTGGGAAAATTTGAGGAACGGAGGTGGTTCCGGCCTGACCAAGATATCGATCATTGGGGAAAACTTCTGAGCAGTCTGTAATTGTATCTTTCATTGTTGTAATGTTATACGTTTGCAGCCAACATCTCTTTCAGTTTTCTGGAGAGAGGTACTGAAGTTGGTGCAGTGCTTGAAATCTCGAATGTTTGGCTTCTTCACGACAACTCACCTGCGCTTGCTGCTCAAATCGCAAAGAATGTTTGGAAGATAATGGCTTCAAGGAGTTGGACCATTCACACTACAATCCAGATTGTCTCCTAGCCCACCTTGACGTCTACCACTCATCAGAACCGAAAAAAGAACATTTTCACAAGAGTTTGAGATGAAAGAAGCAGTTTTTGTTTCCTCGCTCTTATGAAAGAAGAACAATATTGAAATTGCTCAACAATGGGAATTATGAGGCAAGAAATATGTTCTAGCTATATTGTTTAAAATATTATGTTTTCTTGAAATTTACTCATCTTTGATATCTTAAAAAGAACCATACATTTTCCTCACTATCGATGGATCGATCATAAAAAGCCAAATACAACGAATCACTTGCTAATATGTTGACAATTGTTTTACTTAAAACTAATACTTTCTGACATGATTGTATATTAAACACAAAATTTCCTGAAGAGGCACTTGCAACTCTCACCGTTGGAGAACATTGCCTTCATTTTGCGGCGCCGAGACTGTTCCTGGGCGAGGGGAGACTGAGAGAGGAGGCTTAACTTAATTGTATCTAAAACATGATTTATGCTTATGTAATAACCGATGACTACATATGTTTCTCTCTTTTTCAGAGAGAGGGGCAGACCCAGAGAGGAATAGTGTTTGGGAGACGAATTTATCTCTCACTCTCTCTATGCCTCTCTCACTCCCTTAGTCTATCTTTCTCTCTCTCTCTCTCTTTCTCTCTCTCTCTCTGTCCTCTTTTTAGGGAGATGGATTTGTCTCTTTCTCCCAGCCTCTATCTCTTTCACTCCCTTAGCCTAGTCATGTCGCACTCCCTTCTTCTCAACCTCTCTCACTCCCTTAGTCTCTCTTTCATTATTTCTCTTTCTCTCTGTCTTCCTCTCTCTGTCTGTGTGTCTCTCTCTCCCTCTCTCTGCTGACCGCATCTTGTATTATATGGCACACCTATCGATTACTGTGTTCCTTTACGATTTATTACCGCAAATACAGGCGGTTTTCTAGCAACATGTGTAAGGAGATAACTGAAAAACTAGCAGCGCTTCTCTCTCGCCATGAGCTGTTCTCTAATGCAGCGTAACCTACAAGCGGGCGGCGGCTGACGGAATCGACCTTCATGTAACGACTCCCCCTCCCCGGGCTGCTGGCGCAGGCCGCGTCAGGGGCAGCGCCCGACAGGAGGAGGCAGGCGTTCGGGGGTCAGAGAGTCGTGGCGATTTCCTGGAGCGTCGGAATAATTTCCGGCCTTCGCTCTTCCCCCGAGCGCTGCAACCCGAGCTTCCAATCCTACGCGCTTTATTTAGGCGTTCCCGCATTCCCAGCAGCTGCCGCCATTCTCTGCTCCAGCCTCTCCACTTTCTTCGACTACAACGCCATCATTGCATTCCAAATGAACACCCCACATGCGCCTCCCGGACGTCTTCGAGGTTGTCATCCCTGACGACCATTTTGGCATTCTCTCACGCACGTCTGCCCATGATCCTGCCATACCTCCTCCACCATGCTTTCCATATCGTGTCTCAATCGCCGCCCCCAACCCCTCTCCCATATCCCCGTCCAGATCCTCGCCTTCAGCCCAGTCCCTTGGCGACTTCTTTGCCTATACCTTGCTTCTCACTTCGATGGCCGGTCTGGATTTCTCTTTTCCATTCGCCAAATTTCCTATCCCCATTGATGTTACAAACCACACGAAATCAGCGGCAACACAGTTGACCATGCAGAATCGTTGACCGGAATGTTCTATTGTTCGAGTCATGCCAGAGGAGATTTTCTTACACCTGACACACATAGATGTGTCCGATTCAACTGTCGCTCGACGGACCATACCCCAAACCGTCTGCTCTGTTCAGTGGTTTTCCGTGGTTTCTCCAATCAAATACATCACCACTACCCTAAGATACTGGTCATGGACCGCGCGCGGTCTTTCCTTTCTAATCCTTGCCCGTCTCTCCTTACATACACACACGTATACTAGTATGCTCTACACTACCACATTGGTGTGGTCGGGAGACCAGTTTGGAGCTTAGAGCTTGTCTGGGCTTGGGTGGCGCTCTGTTGGGGGAGATATCTAGAGATCTGAAACCCCGCTTGCTGACGTATGGGTACACTTAATGGGGTTATCACTTGATTGTTGACGTATAGGTACACTTACGAGAGTTATAACTTGATTGTTGACGTGCACGGAAACAATAATTTCTCATTCTCCCATGTTCCTGTCACATTACTACTTTTTTATTCTTCACGATGTCCTCACCGAGATTTCATTCCTTTTTTCCCCAACGAACCATCTAAATTCCGAGCTTCTGCAGATGCCCAGGTCGAGGCACGAACATAGCGCGTCCTACTCCAATGCCTCTGTTGTGAAGCCCTTAATGATTATTAGGGCGCTGCTTTCTCCATGTTCTCCTTTCCGTCTTGCTCTACATCGATCTATCTTTCTCATTTTTTTCTGTCCATGCAAGTGGTGCTTGTTGCTCGCTAATAGGCACGTCTCTGATCATGAGTTGTCAATTGGCAACGGCGTGTTCGCAAATGAATGATTCCCGACACGACATAGAAATTTTGACCTCCCTCCCTCCCTCTCTCTCTCTCTCTCTCTCACTATCACTCTCTCTCGCTCACTCACACACTCTCACTCACTCTCTCTCACTCACTCTCTCACTCACTCACTCTTTCTCACTCACTCTCACTCACTCTCTCTCACTATGTCAGTCTTCCTCTCCCTCCCCCCTCTCTCCCTCTCTATTAATCGTTCTCTCTAGGCTGTATTTATTCAGTTTTGAATGAGAATCTTATATCTCATACAATACTATTTTTACAGTAAATGTAGAGAACTTTCTCGCTTAATATGGTTGCCTAGCAAAATGTGTGGTATTGTTGTTGTTTTTTCTCTAGAGCGCAGCACAAGGTTATTGTTCTTGTATTGACTGGCTATTCAATTGAAATACATGTTCCACGAAATAAAGAAATATAGTAAAAATGCTTTGATGTTTCGTAGGTACAAAGATTTCAAACTAAGCCAACTATTTGTTTTTATTTGAAGACGTTGCAGAGCGTTTTTGTATGTTCAAAACTCAGATGAACTCATCAAATACCGAAACAGAAGTGCATGACCTCATTTTAATAGGCTTCGCTCAGAGTCTACTCGAAACGTTTCCCTCTTCTTAAAAAATATATTTTCTGATCCCTTCAATCCCTGTCACTGCCTGAAATATTGCCAGGGCTTGTGTTTTTCATTTCCCCACTCCTAGGGTAGTAGTCCTTCTGACGAAATTCCAAGTGGTTCAGTGTATTAAAAACTGTTTTTCTTTATCTCTAATACTTTACTTTTTTATTAATAGATTTATTCTTCATTATTAACACGTTGAAGTATGTTAGTATGCATTACAAACATGGATAAACTGAATAATTCAGTCACTCCTTTTCAAATTCAGGACTTCGAAATTACGCTTATTAAAAATAACCGTACGAAGAGATACAATAAAGTTGAATTTACAAACGTAGCAGAAATTGGTTAATATATTTTTGAAATACATTGTACATAAGGTTTTTCTTTGAATATTCTGTACTTTTGAGTAATAATTTTCATTAATTTTTTTCTGGGAAATAAACATTTCTGGAACACGCGAACACGTCAGTCGACTGTGTCTCCCACAGCCTCCATGAAGCGAAGTGTCTGGTCTTTTCCAGTGCCAGTGTGCTGCTTTCGACCGCTCTTCCTGCGTCAATTTTCGCGCCGTAAACGTCCCCTCAGTTCGTCCCGCACTCGCCGAGCCGCCGTTTCCTCCCCACTTCGGTCGTCGATGTCCCGTCGCCCCGCCCTCCGGCTCCAGGCTAGCTTCAATTCCGCCTTCTGGCCCTGCGCGCGCCCCACGCTCCCCGCATCCGGCGCTGCCTCCGCCCTTCTCCTGGCCACTGGCGCCCAGGCGCAACAGGCTGCGAAGGGGCAATTTTCGCATCTATTGTTCCGGAATAATGAAGTTTAGCTGTTGGGAAGGACATGAGACGTTTATGTAATTTGAAAATATAGAAAGTTATACATTTTTCTATATTTTGTAACTGTAATACGTTTGCAGTAATTTGTAAAAGGTTTTCATTGAATTTTCAAGTATTTGTCATTTATGATTTTATTAAAATCTATTATTTTTTACCCCTTTCTTAAAAAACGATTTCCCTAGTTGTTAATCCCCCCTCTGAAAATAAGAAAATTTATTTTTGAACTCTTGCTTAGGGAATTAATGTTTTAATAAATTCTATTACATTCTATACATTATAATTATGGATTATCACAAGCGTTTTGCTACCACAACTGAATTCATTGAAACAAAAATTTACTGAAATACTTCACTTAATGGTACATATCACCAATACATTTTTTAAATATACTTTCAAAAGCATAAGACGCTATTAACTAAGTCTGAGAAAAGTATTGTATGATAAACATTGTTATTAAAAACTGAAAAAAATACTGAAATGTTCGAATTAGTACCCTAAAAAAAGACAACTGATGCAATAATAGAATTGCGATCAATTTTGTATTTTAGTATCAATTACACTAATTGTAATCAGCTGCTCCTGACATTTCTTGAACATTAGCTGCCTTTATATCTTCTAATTCATTTTCCGGCCACTAGATACCCCGTTCTCCCGCACGTACCCTCGCCCTGTTCCAGCACATTGTCTCCTGCTCGCCAGCGCCCGTTGGGCCATTTCGCCGCCTCCGCCCCCGCCTCCGCCTCCTCCCCCAGACTGGCCCTGGGAGCTCGCGCGTGGGCCGGACAGCAAGTCAAAGGCGAAATTAACGAAACATCGTTAGTCCAGGCGCGATCCGCCCTCCGCCTGGCCGAGGGCCGGGCCGCTCGCCGGAGCGTGCGAGCGTGGGAGCGTGCGGGTGTGAGACTTTGACCGAAAGTCCCCGCGTGACCCGGCGGGCGCGCTGCGTTTCGTTTTATGTTGCTGACGCGGGAACGCTCTCCAACGCCGGAGTCGTAAATGAAAGCGACAGATATAGTACGCATTTCTGCTCGACTAGGGGCGCTGCGCAGCGAGGTTTGGGGGAAAAAGCGCGCAGCGATTTGTCAATGTGAGTTTGCGTCCCTTTTTTGAGAAAAACGATTTGTTTTGATTTGCGATGGTAAGTAGGCTTGAATACAAGCTGAAGACAGCAATGAGCTTAATTAATTTGTGTTCTTGAAGATCAGGTGAATTTCAAAAAATCAAAATTTCGTATAGGAAGGTTTACTACTAACATTTTCGGTTTACTGAAATAATTATTTTTAAATTAAGAATAACCGAGAATAATGAAGACAATGCATGTATAATTTAAACTAGTGTTTTTACAACACCACATACTTTTCTTGCATTATTTGCTATGCAATGTTGTGTTACAACATTAACCTGCTAAAGTGTCTCCAACCCGCAAACATTTCTTCTCAGGGCTGAAATTCGAACTCAGTTTGTTAGAGTCAGCACTCACTGCCTCCAGTTTCACAGCTGAATCCAATTTTCTCAGTGCTTAAAAAAATTGAACATTTGAATTTGCAATATTCAAAAATCAAGTAATTTTCATTTACATGATTTCAATGTCTAATTTTAAAGAACAGATTCCATTAGGAAAAGAATCTCTTTCATCTGAGGCAAGGTAAAATGCCTTACGGGATTTTTGGAATTTGTGAAGCAAAACATTAATGTCGAATAACGAACGACATATGAGGTATTGCGCAATGACGCAAATTAAAATGTGCGATTGAGAACGTAACGATTGTTAGAAAATCCGAATATTAGTTAGGTTATATAAATTTTGGACAATGTAAGATGTTTTCCTAAAATAGCGAAGAGCAGATAAATAATATAGGGGGAAAAGACGCTTGATATATGGATACGGTGCGACAAGAGCGCATCGATGAACAAGAATAATAATCAAAGAAGTGAACTGATTAAATCAGATAGGAAGTGAAAGCGAAAAATTTTAGGCAGATCTATGTCGTAATTTGTAGAGGAAGGATCGATAGGCGTCAGGGCGAAAAGTAAAAGTAATTGATTATTAGACTGATTAGTAATTTATTCGTAATTGATTCGTGTTCAATAGAAAATGAACATGTGGTCCGCGAGTATGAAACTATAGGGAAAATAATGAATCATACTAATTTATTAGCGAAAATAGAAATATTCGTGAAATATTCACTTCACGAATGGTAGCAAAAACCTAAAAGCTAAATTCAGTGTTGTAATGAGAAGAGCTCCAGATTAAATTATGAAACAATGGCTGATTTCGTTTACAACGCCAAGATTGCTGAAAAAACCTACAAAAGGGACGTTTAGACAATAAGTAGCAGAAAGACTTTATCAAAAAGATTCTATCAAGGCCAAGTTATGTTTAGTTCAAAGGTAATATTACGAGATAAAATGAATGGTAATTTTTTTTATAGAGATTCGACATCAAATAGATAATCATTACAGAAATATAATAAAATATTGTTGACGTTAAAACCAATAGAAATTGAAATAATTTAAATTTGCTAAACCACACTCAATGTCGGTGGCAATGCAGTAACAAATTTACAAAACGTTTAATTTTTCAGTAAGAATAGTAATGAATATTTCCTAACAAAATTAAATTATTCACCATCCGAATACTCGTATGAGTGGTATTTTCTAGCCTCTGGCAAAAAGGACAATACCCTGAGAGTATATAAGTATGCTGACGCTCAAAACATAAATACAAACTAGAACTAGCTACTCCATTAGATTTAATTATAAAATAAATTATAGGGGCAAACTATTGTGTGGTTAAATTATAAAGAAAGAGAAAATTTATGAAAGAAATATTGTTAATTACTACAACAGCATGACCAAAGGCGGGCAAGTATCTATATATATAGAGAGAGATTTTCACCGAAAATAGGACCTGCTCCATTTAATTATACAGTGTCCCAACAACTATATGTCACCTACATAATTTCTAAACGATTCAAATATAAGTTCGACGATATCTAAGTGCGGTTTTCCCTCAACAATGTTAGAAGTTATGGTAACGGTCCAATGTTGGTGGGACACCTGCGTGATTTATGAACATCTTATTTAAGTGTCATATCATGTAAATGTCTTTGTTTCTTTTTTGGTTGAAATCACTTTTTCTCTTTCTCGTATACTTTTACTCTTCGCTGGTGTTAGAACACCATTTATTTATTTCTCCTTGTCATTCAGAAGTGGATAAACTCGCTTCCCGTACTCATCAAACAGAACTCACACATAAACTAGACTAGAATATGAAACCCATATACGGAAGAAAATACAGACCATTCATGAGAGTCAAATCATTTATTTCATTAATTATATTATGTTACACTAAAAGGAAATTAATCTTCTGGGAGACAAGCAACTTTACATGTTCTAAACATTCTAAAATTTCTTCCGACGCCACAAAGATCCTGAGATAATGATAATCTCTTTTTGGCTTCTTTAACGTATTTTACGATACTAAATAACTAACGGCTTATGAGCTTCTTGTGTTACGATTATTTTGAGTCAGATCAAACAAACAGATTAGCAATGGAGATAACTAGGGGAAATTGTGACTGTCAAGTACAGGTTTGTCGACAAAATATGCCTTGGCGTTGCCCGTAGGTTTACTTAATATTTCATAAATCCTCTTAATGTCTATTAAAAGTAGTTTTCATTACCTTTTGATATATATTATTGTCCTTTTATTTCGCTATTTCATTTTCAGTCAGTTCTCTGCCTCTCAGATTATGTTTGGCTCTGTGGTAAATACTGGCAATACCTCAACTCCTTCAGTGGGGACTTCCTTGCTCCGTTGGCTTTATTACAGCACGCTTCCCTTCCAATGCTCATCTCGCAACACGCGAATACAACGACGCGTCTCAAATGAGCATTCATGGTGTGCTTTTTACAGCCGCGAAATGGAAAAGAAGGGTGGAAGTCAGCGCGACCGTCGACGCATGGCCCCTCTAAAGTCGTCCGAGATAAACTGCGGCATTTGCATGAATACATTTTATCGGTCTCTTCGCTGCTGGAGGTGGAATCCGAGGCACGGGGCTTCGCGGGCTCCGGAGGTCCAGTTGCGCCCGCCCCGAGCACTCGTAAACTTTTATCTCCGCGCGTCCGCTACACCGTGTTGCAGGCGCTGCGGTTATCGCAGGGCCTTCGCGTGGAAGCGACCTGCTCCCCATCGGCCCTCGCGCCGCGGGGATTCCCCGGCGGCCGGTCGAGCTGGGCGCTTGGGAACTTCGGCCTTCTGCTCGTTACGGGCTGTCTTGCCTTCTCCGGCGCTCGAGGAAAAGAGTTCCCATCGACTCGGTGCAAGAAATGGCATTGCTGCGATTACGCGGACTACCTGTATGTGTTAGTATTTGCGTAAGATAGAGACTGTCAATGTTTCGTACATCATTAACATTAAGCGAACTATGAGTTTTGAATTGCTGCTAATGAAATACTTTTTTTCAAAATATATCTTCCATCGAAATTTGAATCGTTCCTATTATGATGATTTAATTAAAAATTCTACTATTATATGTTATTCGAAGTGCGTGCGTTTCTGAGTGAATAGAAAATACATATATTTTTTAAGTTTCATCAGTTGAATATCACAGTTTATATTTTGAAGTTAGTAGATTCCGAATCAGCTCAACGAATAATGTTTATATTAAGAAACCTTCTGTAGTCGATTTCTACTTTAAAGCCCGCAACATCTCTAAGGCTCTGGGATCCACATACACTGAAAACTTTCTAAACGTTTGTCTGCTAACACTTTAACAGTGCGAGCACATATCAACAACATTCGTGTCGTATGTACTTGAAGTACATAGCAAAGTGCATTAAGCACAAAAAGATGCGGACTGCCGGGGATGGGGCGGAATACTGCATTTGCACCCCGTTATCCAGAACAGGATGTAATGGGAAACAAAGTAGCGTATAATTCTTGAGGCCTCTCTCGGAAACTCATCCCAGAAGCGAATCCCCCCGCCTAATGCGCGTGTGAGGTCGGGCGAGCGAACAAAATATGCAGCCAACTTTAGCGTAACCCAAGGCGAAACACCGACGTGTCACCAAGAGAAGACTGTATTTATTACTCGCTTTCACGTTCCTCACTTAAAGAATATGTGCTTATCAGTCTCTAATAACTAGTTTGCTTCATTGTATTTTTGAAAGAAACATGTGAAGAATAATTTGTGTTTATAATATATTTAATTTGTAATGCGAAGGACGATGATTTATGTAAATTGTACATATTGAAGAATTTTTTGCACATCAAAACATAAACGACATTATATTTGTAATTTTTTTTAATCTTTAAAAAACTCTGACCCCAACTTAAGTTGACAAGTATATACATACATAACCACGGAAGTGAATCAATAAATGGCAATGAAATCTAAACGTCTTGTAAAAACGTTTTTATTACATCAGTAAATTCTTTTACATTAAAAATACAATGTATGTACAAAGAAAACCAAATTTAACCCAGAAAGCTTGATATTTATGTCATTTTCCTAAACAAACCAGATACCAACAGGAGCTCACTGCTCAGAGCAAAACGCAGGGAAGTAACGTAATTTATTTTCCCTGGTGGCGTGCATTAAACCCAGCAGCTTCATCTGACGATATTTTATCCTAGGCTTTGACTGGACACCATGCTAGCTTCGTGTTTGTTTAATTAAATACAGCGTATTTTAAAACCGCCCTGTAATGACAGGCTTCATTTCATTAGGATTATCACTTAACGATGGCAACCGGCATAAACCCTTCCTGAGGCCCGATCACAGTGCCCAGTTCTGCGCCCTCGTGCCCATGGGCAGGGGTCGACATACTTCCCATCAGCAGGGGTCACGCGCAGCATTCAGGAGCGGGTGGTTAATTACAAGCACAGCTCGCTATAGGTTGTGTTCGAAAAAATTCGAAAGAGGAATCGAGTCCAAACAACTTGCAGCTAGCATTTTCAATCTGTTTGGAGATGCGAGAATGTAAATGAAATTTCCACTAATACTGATAAGTGATTACAAGACGAGAGGGTAGGATGATTTCTGTCCGAAGTATTTAAGGACACAACTATTGGTTATATTTCTTCGTATCCGCGGTAACTAGAAAATTTCACAATATTACATATGCTAATTGTATAGAGTATTAATTATAAATATTTCGTACACATACCCAAAGGTAATAGTACACAAGGTAACACTTAAACTTATTGATGTTTACAAGCATTTGATGGATTTAATGAATTTGTAGGTAATGTTGACAATTTTTAGTTTTGGATGGCACGCTTTTTTAATTTGAATTTTTTTGACTTGCATACACTTACGAATAACGAAAGTCTCATGGAAAAGAACTTAAGTTTCTAAATTTCAAATTCTTATCATCAAACGTTCTCGTATCTATAAATAGATAAGATGTCGTTTTGAAAAGTACACTTTAGAAAATTTATAATTGCTGACAAAAGACACTGGGATTAACAAAACTGCTGAGACAGTTAACGGCATAAAAACACGTTTGAAGAGCAGTATTTTCTCTTTCTCAACCGTTTTAAATGTCTTGCAACCCTCCAAAATTGGAATTGAACAACGCTAATAAAAATCATGTTTTGTTTGTTAAGTTTGTTTTGTGAAAATTATATTAGAAGAAATTCTCAAAGACACAAAATGAAAACATTCGTTCTAGTACATGTCAATGACATGAATTTTCGTAGCTGTAACTGCCAGCAAAAGAGAAAAAGGATGTACTTACAACTTAGTAAAATACGAAACGTTTCTTATTTAATTTATACAACGGCTGAATAAATGTTAAAAAAGCAAATTGGGGGAGGATGCTAATAAAAATTTTCCTGAATCAACGTGTTAACAATATTGTGCGCTCATATTTCTTCTTGGAAAACGTGAAATGAGAGTTGTGGCTAGCCACATGTGGGAATCGAGCGACACTTTACCGACCCCTACTGTGTGGTGAACGAACTGCCCTGCAACCCGTTGATCACGCTTCAGTCATTAAATACTTGCCTTAATCACTTTTTATGCTGGCCCGTCCAATATGTTCCGCCAGCTTACGCGATAATCCCGCATTTGTGTAACTCGCGCCGCCTCTCTTCCGGGCCCTTTTGTCCCCGTTTTATGGGATTTCATACTTTTATTAGATCACAGTTACCGGATGCGAGGGTAATAAAGCGTGCCTTGGGGGGGGGAGGGGGGCGTGGTCCGGTGCCTTGCCAGCCGGCGACCCGGGTGAGCCGCGCTGCCACGTGGGGTCGTGCGTTGACGTCGGCAGGAGACCGTAGGGCGATGGCTGCCCCGCAACATGCTGTCACGGGGCGCCCTTCAAGGGTCGTAACGTCGCTGACAAACATTGGTGGGCGAGCAGGGAAAGACAATTAATGATAATTTACGATGCTCATGCTAGATGTGGAAGCAGGATCTAGGAAGACGGAGTGATGGAATGAAGAGGAGAGAAAATAATGCCTCATTGAGGAATTTTCTCGGGAGCTGCTGGTGATCATAAATCTGGTGCGAAATGATTCCTCACAACGGTTGATAAGCTAAACGAATTCGTAATTCCGTTTTTTTATTTTAAAACTGATAGGAATTTTATATATTTTAAATTTTAATATATCATATTTGTATTGTATTTTAAAATGATGTATGGAACGACAAATAGATATATGTACACTCATAAAGCTTAAACAAATACATTTAATTTAACTCTGATCAACCACGATAAAACATTTTAATACTCGTTATACTTTTAAAAAATTAATGCAGCCAAAGCGCAGACGTTTGCGAAGTTTCTTTAAAATTTAACATATTTTAGTTGGAAAATTACTTCCGACCTCATCGCGGCGTTGCTACATAGTATTTGCATGTAATTTGTTGGTTTATTGTCACAGTTGTGTGTCTACTTTCCCCAACACAATCTATTTCTTCCCACTCCGCAACAAGTATTCGCGACGTCATTCGATGAACGTTTGAATCGGAAATCAGAGTAGGATGCTAGTATTCACGAATCGTATTCTAGCGGCGCGGCGATCAGTTAGCCCCGACCACGAGGAACATGATTTCTTGGACGGTTCGCTTTCAACTATTTCCCGGTTGCCAGAAAATGTAGGGAGGTGTTAACATTCAAATAGTTTTGCAAATATGGTAGCCGAGAACAAGAAGTCTCCCTCTGTCCAGATCTTAAATTGGCCTTAATATTAAAAGATGGTCGCCTTCAAGGTGTTGGTATACCTCAAATGGTGAAAAATGTCACCTTGCCTAACACGGAAATTTCCAACAGTGGCAATTCATTGGAGTGATGGTTAATGAACATAACAAAGATAATGAAAAATGAAAATACAGTTTTTAGTGGAACAAAATTAACAAACAAAAGAATATGAAAATATGAACTACAAAATTATGAAGAAAAGGGGCCTCAGTTGTATAGGTTGCATCACATTCTTCATTTTAATAAATGTCTGATGTTTGACATAAATAACCATATACTTACTTTTTCATTATTTTACTTTACTACTACATTACTTATTTATATAAAAGTATTTTTTGAATCAGCAATGAGCCGCTAAAATAATACCTATAACGGAAAAAGTTGAATATTGAACAATATTTTTTTCTTTTTATAAATTAAAATTATGAATTCAATGAACGATTTGGTAGTTATACGTGGTAATTAATTATGTTGGCAGTGGTTTAAATATTTTATAGTTTTTTTTCTTCCAATTTTAAAAATCACAATAGATTTCTTTCCACCCTAAATGTATATTATTGTTTAATTTAAAAAAAAACAGCCACACAGAAAGGAAACATGAAAGTAGTTACAAATTGACTAGAAATAAACACCAATAAATGCACGGAAAGATAGAGGAAAACCCGGCGGATTTAGAGATTTACAAGGGGCACCACCCACGTCTCCTCCCTGTTTCAGGTAATTGTCTCTTTAATAATCACTGTTATTCGGCTGGGAATAGTTCTTCGCCTACTATACGGCGTAAGAGCACATGACGCAGTACTAAAATGCCCCCACCACAATGCGTTCTCCACGTTTGCTTGGCATTTTCCCGAATGCCAATTTCTGTAGCGCCACGTCGAGCTCCAACAATAACCTGGAGGACTGAACTCGAATCGTCAATCGACTTGCGCTACGGTTCTCGTTTTCATAAAATCTGATTTATACCGTCAAACTCTGATTTTATTACTACTTACGTTATGAACGTCAAGCCAAATATGAAAAGAACAATTCAGGGTACATTCATACACTTGGTCTACCTACAACTTTAAGTTCCGTATTAGGTGCTTTGCCAAACGACTCGAGCTCGACGGGTAGTAACTACCAAAACGTTTTCTGTTTCGAAACGTGCTTATTCGCCAATCAAAATGCCGTATCACGTTTCTCAATGCGTCGTATATGAACACTTTCCGCATTTACTGCCATGAGGTCACAATACAAAACGAATGAACTATTTTCACCCTGTTTCCCGATCACTCCCATGCAACATCTGCTCGTAAATCAAAATTGACAGGAATTCCTTTCCATCAAAACAGCCCCATTGTTATGCATTGTCGCGGTACGCATGATACACAGACTGCCCAATCCCACCAAAGTTTCGTATAATGCTTGCGGATTTTCGTGCATTTACGCTCCGTTCTCGTCAGAGAGAATTACATATAAAGCGGGTTACAAAGCCAACCGGGAAAGCAACGCGGTAGTCCGCAAGTATTATATAATTATTAGAACCACAAAACATAGGGAAAAGATCGAGTAAATAAAATAATTTAGAGCATTTCTTGTTTTGTGTGAAATTAGTATGACGAAGTTTCATTTTCGTTCTCTTGTCATTAACGTTTGTATCGTGAACATGTGTCCTAACCGCATAAAAAATGCACATGCTTCCAGAACGTACTTTACTTCCCAATGCTTCAAAATGACATCTTCATAAAACGTAAGATTCATATTTCTTCATAATTCCTTTTTATAAATTTCTACTTTTGCTTATACGGATTATAACGCGCAATAACAATGGAAAAGGGTAAGTATTCCTTAAAAAACTAAATTGTGATTTTTTCTATACCCGTTTCATTCAATTCAACGATTTCAAAAATGACTGTCTGTTTACCTGTTTTTCTGTGTGTTCGTTCGTTAGTTCGTCAATAAAATAGAGTATTGCGTAAAATGCCCACTTTTTTTAAATATAAGATTATATTTTTTTATATATGTGTCGTATATCCGGGAACAGCTTTGTCCAACTTGAGATTTGGTGATTTTGAAACGTATTTTTACGTTTATAGTATTCGGTCTACGAGGAATGGTATATGCTGCAGGAAAAAATGTCGAATTTTTGACAGAAAAATGTTTTATTAAGAACTGTCATAGAAAATATAATTTTTATTGTTTATATAAATTTAGAATATTACTCCCTCGTATACACAGTGAGGTGAGGTCTTCATAAATTTACTGGGCCTTGATAAAGAAAATACGTTTTTTACTAAACGCCCGTCCATCCCTCTGTGTAAAAGTCAATCCGCCCTAATATTAGTAGAATTTTTTTTCAAATTAATCATTTCGCGATTAATCATTTGAATCTCTGCGAATTTGAAACAAATTGCTTTGGTGTGACAGTCCCCTAGAACAGATTTGAAATTTTCGACTGCCGATAGCTTAGTTTTTTTGTTTTTTTATTTTTGGCTTTTTGTTGTTGTTTTGTGTTTAGATAAATAGTTACTGTTTCATCTTTTACGACATATATGTTTAGACTTCCTTAACTCTAAATAATTACATTTTTCCATCCTATTCATAAAATTGTATTGTAAAATATTACACTTTCCTTCATCAATTCACTTTCGCCGTGATACGCAGACTCCGCACCACACAAGGTTAAAAAGAAACCTACCCAGAAAATTTTTCGACCCATCTTAGACACCAACCGATGAGTCTTTTCTTATTCATCACATCTTTATCTCCAAAATTGTTCTATATCTTACAGTAGAATTTACACTAGAATTCCTTATTCTAGATATATAGCTTGAACGAATTCAGCCGCTGCCCGGAGGATCATTCATGCAATCGACTGCTCTGATCAGTAGTTTTCCGTGGCTTCTCCGATCAACACCAGACGAATTCTAGATCAGTAGCCTAAGAAACGAACCACGGACCATGCGCTATTTCTCCTTCCTCTTGTTCCTTTCTCACCTCTTAAACTGATTTACCTTAAAATGCGGCGGCGATGGTGGAATGGTTAGTGTATCAGACTGTTATACCTCAATCTGGTAGGTTCAAACATGATCGAAGATGTGGACTTTTATAGGCGAAAAAATCCTTTGTACACCTTCCTTTGGAGGGGAAGTAAAGCCGGCTGTCGCATGTTTGTACATTTACTTGCGTGTAAAAGATCATCAAGTTTAAATGACGCCTCTGAGCTAAATTCAAATCGCCAGTCTCTCGCCCAAGAAATACCTCCTTTCTCTGCTAGTTGGTTAAAGGAGCGTAGCGAAATTTGCGTGGTCAGACGGAAGAGCGGGCCTGATGGCCCGAGTCTTGACACGTAAAACAAGGCATCGATTAAATTCAACATGCACTACACTAAATCTCAACAACGAAAGTGTGAGATACACCGCCAGTCAGGCATAAAACATTCACTACACTAAAGGTATTAATTACTAATCACGTTGACAAGTCTGGAAACGTCAATAAACCAAAGTTTACTTTTTTTGTATATGGAACATTTTTCAAACACCAACATTATTAAAATTAAATATGTTTAATGTAATATTTTATTTACAAATCAAACTAAAGAAAGCAATAAACGCTGATGAAAGTTTAAATGCACAAATTCAGGGCTCCTAAGTCTATTATTATCTACATATACACAAAACAGGCAATTTTACCTATATGTGGGTTGTTGAATATTTTACAAAATAGTCTTGGTGTTCTGTGTTGCGAGACGTTTGCTGAATGATGATTTACAAACGATAATTGAAATATGAGATGTTCATAATCTGCAGTTATTATCTTTTACCCAACAGTTCAAAATTATACAAGCAGCTATGTGCTTTGTTGTAGTAAGACTAGTTCATTATTTTCTTATTTATAAAGTTACGTTTGTAAGGAATGTTACCTCCTAAGGAGAATGATGCTACATGTAACAAAATGGAAAAAATAATATGAAATCCTGAGGATAAAACTTTGCTTTACAAAATCAACTTGCTTCAAAAGGAGTAGAATTTACTCGTATTTATGAGAACGCCTGTCTAATGAGATTTGTATTGATAAACCGCTTCTACAACAGTTTTACATGTATGTTTCTCGATTAATTAATACTTTCTCTATTAGTAGTTACTGTATACTCTACCGATCATTCCACAACATCAGAGAAATGGAAAATATTTTTCGATGTTTATCTCTCTTTCTGGTGTGATTGCCCGTATTGCTACTAACATAGTAATTTTAGTGAACACTCTTAATCGAGCATCAAACCTTTTTCCAGCGTACAATAGTAAGTGTATTAATTATATTTAAATAAAATAATGTGTAGGGAAACATAAATGTAATGTGTGAAATTGTGTATATATTTTTACATTGAAAGCCCACAAATCCATTTTCCCCCCATTCGAATTAGTCCTTGCTTGTTATACGCCATCCATATTATTGACGTTAAACATTTTATTCCATGTATTTGGATTTCGTATGACACCTAAAGTAAGTTGAGCAGAAATGATTAATTTCCACATCTCTAAATCCGAAAAATAAAATGCACGTCATTTCCAATCTCAGCAGGGGGAGATTGCGCAACCCTCCTCCATTACATGCAGCGCATTTCCGAACTGTTACACGCAAGTTACGTAGCCAATGAGCGAGCAGACCTCGCCTCGGGGACTAAGGCTGCGCGCTGGAGGCTGCTTGCCGTGACCTGTAGAGTGCCAACAGCTGTGCAAACTACCCGAGAGGTCCGCGAGCGGCGTGGGGGAGGTGGCTGGGAGGGGAGGTGAGGAGATGGTCGTGGGGACAGGAAGGGGGGAGGCAGGCGCAGGGCGAGGTATAACAGGGAATGGCGGAATGGATTGGCGGGCAGGGGCATGGCGGAGCGTGAGAGGGCGGGCCGGAGGGGTTGTGCTGTGAGGCAGCACCGGGGCGACGCGGGGCGGGGCCGGTGGAGCAGGGAGGCTCGGGGCGGTGC
>BOPP01000093.1:1057335-1071738 GCA_017312745.1 Gryllus bimaculatus
GGACAGAGTCCGACACTTCAGCTAGTGAGTTCAGACTCGGTCCTAAGCTGGGAGAAAATTTATATTCGTTTTTTGTTAGTTTCTCTGGTGCTTTACTGAATTTACTGTTCTTACTACTTTAACAATATAGTCTTTTGTTTGTTTTTTTTGCTATCTATATGCTGCTCTCCGCTTCTGTATGACTAGGTCAGGCATAATACTACAGGGATGATAGAGTAGGTATCTCTGTGAATGGTGAAATGAATTTAGGCTATAAAGTTGGATACAAGAATGCTAAACGTCATATGACACGAATATACATGTTTTATTTAGCTACTATTTCGTGTAAGAGATTAGAACGTAGCTCATTGAGATCTCTTATATATTAATAGTTAAGAGATAATTCACTAGTACAAATGTGTTCATGCTATAGTGAGTTATTGTTTGGTAGTAGATATGTAAGAGAGCACACGCAGGTAATTATTCAGAGACACTATTACATTACATAGAGATCCCACGTGTCTAGGGAGTAAAGTAAGCATTCAAACATAAAGTAGACCATCCGTTTATGGTTCTAGATATTGAATGTTCCCTGTTCCGGAACGTACACTTTGTCATTCAACAATAAATGATAGAGACTATGAATTCCTATTAAAATTCACTACAAACATCGACGTATGGCATATTTTTATTTCGAATAACAGACGCACATGTTCAAACTGTATAACTGCATTAGTGAGCACGCGTTCTCCTAACACTGAAATATATTTTACCGCAAAAGTTTTCTTAATCGAAAATAATGTTCAAGTAATTAACTAAATTATATTTGTATTGGATCAATTTTTTCATTAGTAGCGTAAGAATTAAAACAACATCATATTTTTGAGCGGTTAACATCTATTCTAGATGTAATTTTATTAACCATTTTTAAAAAAGAGACTTAATGTATTTCACAATTTTTTATTGTAAATACACCAAATTATATTAAATACATATGTTTGAATTTTAATTAAATTGTTTTATGAGATATAAATACGGTCTAATTTCCATTGTTTTGCATTATCACAATAAATATTTTATTAATCATTTTGATAATTTGATTTTAACCACGGCATTTTTTTTAACTAAGGTGCAATTGCAATGTGCTAGAACGGCTCATAAAAATATTTTAAAACACTTACTGCGAGTACATGTTTATTCAGCGCGCCACAATCTCACACAGTTTTGGATTTTTCTCGTGGCTTTTTTTTCGTCTTTTTCAAGACGACCCTTTTTAGTCTTTCCTCCTTTGCTTCTGGGTTATCTTCAGATGGCTTTCAGGATCAGAGTTATTGGTGGCAGAAGGTCAGAAATATTTATTCTATAGTGAAAAAAACACCGTAAATTATTAAAAGGTGACAACTGTTGTTTTGGTGTTGTAAGTCGTAAGAGATAAATCTTGGTCTTTTAAATATAAATTACACAACATGAATATTCAACTTTCTGCAGAAGAAAAATGCATTCTCTAAAATAATTAGATGAACTTTCCTCATTGAATGGCACAAAATATATGATTAATTATTATTTCTTTTGCTCCCCTGACGCTTAATGCGTTTCAAGCTTGCTTTACATCGTTCTTCGTTTGGAGAAAAGTTAGTCCTTTTCACTCCATTTGTCCTCTCGAGTCTAAACTCGATTACGTCTTCATCTGACCTTAATTCAGTTCTTTAATACTGGCTATCTTTTTTCCTTCTTACCCCGAATCACTGAATAGTTGAGTTGTCGAAATGTTCCTACTTTTTCTTCAGATAAGATTTTCCAATACTTTAAAGGAGAAAGATGGATGAAATAATATTAATGGGTAAATTAAATAAAAATGTAATCTACGATCTTAATGTCCCAAATAACAAATTACCAATTTAATGAACGTTTATATAGATGGAATGTGAGCAAATGAAAACAAAGTTCGGGAAATGGTTATTTGTATTATTCAATGTGTTTCCCAAGCTCTCCGGATTTTTTTGTAAATGCCCTCTTCTATTTTTCTTTTGGCAATCCCGATTGCATAATTGATTCTAGAGTTAGCGCATGGAAACGAATAGAAGTTTTGGTCTAGGCGACTGAATTGCAGAAAGTATAAAGAAATAGATAATTACGGTATATCAGCATTATGGATGTTTACGATTATGAAAAAAAAATGACATTTGGGAGCGCTCGCCATCCGGAAGAAACGTAAGTTTCAATCCGCGGATGGGAAAGAAATTTGATCTGTTTTAAGCATTCAAGTTGTGACATTTGTCACAGGATGAAGAATATATTGCGCTCCAATTTCCTTCTAAATAGCATTTTCTGCTATTAACAAAATTAACATTTTATAATGTTGAATTAAACATGGAATGGACAAAGAATACACAATTTTTTTCTTTCCAGTATTATTATTAGAAATTTGGGTACCTGAAAAAGAAGCCAAATAAACGATTGAAAAAGTGCGACCGCGTTTGACCGTATCTAGTTAGTTTTCGATGTAAGCAAAGAAAGACGTGGACCTAGAATGTCGGAGTGGTCCAGGTATTAAAAACAGCGTACTATTTCTAAAACGTCCGATACGCCAGCGTCAACATACGTAATGCAACACACTCCTTGATATATAGGTACCTTCGTTTGCAGGTCAAGCGGATTTAGGGAAAATTGCTTGCTAAAGAAAAGCATTTATGAAACATGTAAATACCATATGATGCGTCAAAATGTAGCATTCAAAGATGTGAAGCATTCTCGTAAAACGTCGTGTAAATACGTTGAAAAAGACCAACAGGATGCCCTGAATTACATATTACAATAACTTTTTAAGCAGCAATGGAAGAAGTCTAAGATGATAACTTTTTCCGCCAAATGAATATGTGGTTGGAAATCTCTTACCGAGTATAATAGATAAATAATATAATAAATAAATAAATAATGGCAAATAAATTAGATGGCTGGTGAGGTGATACGCTTCTAATAAGTATGAATTAAAGGTGTTTGTCATGGATATCAACATTTTATATTTTCTAATGATTGTTTCGATCGCATAAGGATCATCCTTAAGAATCTTGCAGCTTCCGGGTCCAAAGTAAAGTTCTTACGGTTTTTTCGGGTGTAGGCCAATCGCAACTTGCACTAGTGTTTGGCAGCACACGAAGTTCTCTCACCTAGAATCAAATGTGTATTACTATTATCTCTTCTTCACCCTAAAACAAACTGATGTTAAACAAAATGAAGAAAAATATTTGAGCCGCACTACGGCTTCTGATTGGAGAAACCCCTTAGCGCACATACTTTCGCCTACGCGATCAGCATACGCCGCACCGTCAATTGAAATCGAATGTCACGCAAATTGTCATAGCTGCATAGCAAACTCCTTTACTAGCGATCAGGTATTCTGCTTCAGAATGGAAAATTTATGTCATATCTGTCTTGATAACATTATCCTCGTCTCCCTCTTCTTTAAAAACGGCGGAAACCGGATGTCATTAATTGGTAAAAAATTGGTTCGCACAAAATTCGAATCTGTTCAACTGCTGCAACAATTTCCGCTAGTGTTGGTTTGGTTCGTTACTTCTTGTCCTTTGATCAGTGGAAGATCTTATCCTGAGTTTCAGGTACAGCTGGAAACGGATCATTCCAGTTAACTCTGCCGCAACTTCAGCCTGTTTGCTTCAACCGGTACAGAACGGATTCCAATGCAGTCACGATTGAAACGTTCAGAACTAGGCGCTTTACGGACATTCGAAGAAATTTTCACTCGCTTTTGTTTAATTACTGAAGGGACAGCGACACTACTCAGACATTGAAAACGAACTTTGAATGGTAGAACATTTAAAATCGAAACCGAGGCCTCACAGGACCCCGTAGCAGCTTATGCGGTCCCACCGAGCCTGCCGCTCACGGCCGACTCACCCAACGAGTCAGTCTGCACGTTTGTGGGCTGACTATCAGAGGCCTGCATAATCCTATCGCCCAACGAACATTTGTTAGCAGTTCAATAAAAGGTATGCCTTTTCTAGAACCGATTAGCAATAGTTTTAGGACCGCAAGGATTTTAATTTAACTTGCGAATGGCATACGACAAATTAGTTTCTCTTTTTAAGAAGAACTAATTTTACTTTAGTGTCACGGATATCCGACAACAGCAGAGTGCATGCTGCAAACCTAAATGAGAATCATCCAAAACACGGTGGTGGTTTATCGTCAGGTATTTTTTTAGCGTGACGCAGATATTAGACACCGAAAATCAACGATGAAACCGTCCTAACACGGTACATGTTTAACTCAGTTTAGCATGACGCTATCACTACACGTTCAACGCATTTCTAAACCAACTGAAACTATTTTAAATGACAGTGGGCAGTTTGCATTTTTTTTTGCGCCCAATTTTTCCGTCATTTTTATCACTTATCAAATGTATATTGTTTTTAAACAGATTTTTCTTCTGAACTAAATTATAATTGATTTAATATTTTTAGCTTATTTAATAATATTAATTTTCTGTGAATTTTACGTTTTTTTCTTAGCGCCAAGGTACGCTTTCATAGAATCAATAAGTTGAAAAAAAACAACGCATTAAATCATTCAATGATGAATCAAGTAGCAATTACTGTATTTTTTTGAACTATGTTCTCTTTTATTGTCCAATGTTTAATTTCATCTGAGAGAAATTTGGAAGAAAAATTAATTTCCTATACAATGTGATAGTACGTAAAACTAGTATCAATGGGGCGACATACTTGAAAACATTTTTGACAAATGTCTTGCTCAATTAAATCTTGATTAGGGAATACAGGGAGCTATTATTGACTGCGAGAGACATATTGAAGATCTGAGATTGGTCACTATTCCTATAAGAAAACCACGGCCAGCGCCCGGCCCAGCGGCCAGGCCGCCCAGCCGCCAGTCGCCATGGCCGCCATGCGGCCCAGCTGCCCAGCCGAACAGACCGCCCAGCCGAACAGCCGCTCAGTCCGCCGCAGCCGCCCAGACGAAACAGCCGCCCCAGCCGCCCAGCGCCCCACGCCCCGCCCGCCCAGCGCCCCAGCCGCCCAGCCGCCAGCCGCCCCGCCCAGCTGCCCAGCCGCCCAGACCGTCGCAGCGGCCCAGTCCCCAGCCGCCCCAGCCGCCAAGCGCGCCCAACCGCGCAGCAGGCCCAGCCGCCCAGCAGCCCAAGCCGCGCCAGGCCGCCCAACCGCCCAACCGCCCAACCGCCCAACCGCCCAACCGCCCAGCCGTGCATCCGGGGAGCGGAAATGTAATTATGAAAGACAGGCCAGCGCGCACGCCTTCCTCTTCGACTCCCGCACAGCCCGGGTGGAACTCTGGGTTGCTGGCGGTCATCTTGACAATTGGCGTGTAATAATTATAAGTGCTTTAGCCCCTGCAATCATTCTACACTTTGTCAGTCAATACTTTAAAAAAAAAAGCTTATTTCAAATTCAGACGACAATCCCCTTAACAGTCCTATACAGCATTGTAGGCCCATCGTGTCTAGTGATGTTAATTTTACAAAGTAGATTTTGAGGTTCTTCTCGTTTCCCAGCACTCTTGCATGCGCACGGAGTGGGAGGTCTGAAAAGAACTAAACGTCTAAAAATGTAAAAGAAGGTTCAGAAAATTCTAAAAGCAAAAACAGTTTCTCTCAATGAAACCCAACTTTTACCGTTTCTGGCAAATCCTTCTAACGTGGTGAGGGCCGTTAAAAACTTATTGAAATGGACAAACACGTCTCATATTGTAGACTACGGCATGATAACATGCCTCGTGTGCCTAAAGGTAAAACCTTATTTCATGACCCTACGACGCGTCGTTTAGGAGATTTGAACATGGTACACGGTGTTGACAGCTAATGATGAGGGTTGCATTTGCGATTGTTTTCTTGTAAAACGTCAAAACCATTCAGCTTTACTTATCGTATTCTATGTAGGAATGATAATAATAATTGAATTGAATTGAATTTGCCTTATTTTACGTGGCGAGACTCGGGCCATGAGGCCCGCTCTTCCGTCTGACCACGCAAATTTCGCTACGCTCCTTTCACCAACTAGGAGAGAAAGGAGGTATTTCTTGGGCGAGAAACAGGCGATTTGAATTTAGCTCAGAGGCGTCATTTAGGCTTGAGGATCTTTTACATGCAAGTAAATCTACGAACATGGGACAGCCGGCTTTACTTCCCCTCCGAAGGAAGGCGTACGAAGGATTTTTTCGCCCTTAAAAATCCACGGCTTCGATCGGGTTTGAACCCGCCAACTTCGGTACAACAGTCCGGTACGCTAACCATTACACCATCGCTGCCGCGACACTCGTAATAATATACAATTAAAGTGGGGTTAAGAAAAAATCAGAAATTAACATTAAACGAACCATTAACAATAATTTAATTTTGAACAGAAGCTCTTGAAGGAGGCTTTTCAGAACCGCATACTGCCTGAAGGTTACGCACGTTTTAACAACATTTCTTTTTAGACATGTGAAGTCCTAAGATCTCTGTTTTAATGATTTAAGCATTAAAATATTACAATTTTGATCGCAAAATAGACATGTTGTTACTCCAGTGAATGTTCAAAATAAATGAGTTGATACTCGAGTGAACAAGTGCTACTCGTATGACCATTTTCAAGTGGATGTCGCAAATACCTTCTTTTGTTTTTAATGTATTAGTTCTGCAAAAATCTATGGGAGATTAATCAAGAAAAATGAAATGGATATTAATTGAATGATCTATTACGTAGAAATATAAAGTTTTTATCGGTTTTCCTACGTTTTTATTTATTAATGTTATATTTGAAGCCTAACAAACTAGTAAATTTATGAACTGTGTACGATTAAAAAGCTATGTTTATCTTATTACACTCAGAGCCAGTTGGATATTTCGTATTCACTTTATGCTCGAAGAAATTTAAAAGTTACGTCTCCATACCCAATTTTGTTGTCAAGTCGTAAGGGTCATGTGCAACCATTGACAGCATTCACATTATGCTCGATGAAATTTTAAAAAAGTTACGTCTCCATACCCAATTTTGTTCTCAAGTCGTGATCCACGTGCAACCATCGACAGCATTCACTTTATGCTCGATGAAATTTTAAAAACGTTACGTCTCCACACCCAATTTTGTTGTCAAGTCGTGAGAGTCACGTGCCACCATCGACAGCGCCAGGTGACTTCCGGAAGCCGAGGTGCTGCGATGTTTGGCAGCATACCACAATCGCCGGTGGCACTAATTGACTCCAGCATCCGAGTACAGAAGCCCTGAGAGACCCGCCTCCCTTCATCGGCGGAGTTGACGGCATTGTTGGCATTGGTTGCGTCATATCCGACGTAACAGCCCCTAATATCCGGACGGGCGTCTCGGCAACTACGCCCCAAGTTCGATTACAAGGGACTTGAGCGTTGATTAACACTACCTGTTACCTGTCGTTGGAGGCTTCTGGTGTGAGATCCCCTAACAACTCGGGATCTCGCCGCCCGTTTCCCTAAAGCTTTTCGCCACCCACACGACTTTGGACCCGTACTCCCCTCCTAAAGCAAAAAGAATGAAAGTTGCGACTTGGGTTCATTAAATTGAGTGCCGTGAATGTTCCGCTCCGTTTCGAAACTTCTCGTAATCTTCTCAAGATTCAAGGCAAGTTTCACGGAAATACGTAATGTCCTATACCTTTACATATTTTCTCCGAATAATTCCACCAAGTTATCCAAGACGCTCTTGTTTGGCCAAGTGCTGTCGAGTTTCGTATCGGTTAAATTCAGTTTGTGTTAAGAAAACTTGGCAGAAGGCAAGATGCAGGAGATTTGAGTGAAATAACAGCAGGTGTGCAAGAAGCAGAGTGTGAGATCTACTTCGAAGAGTAAACTCTCCTTCATAATTTGCTCATTAGGGCTTATAATTACCGCTTTGAAGAAAGTTTGCCAGTTGACATTTTATTAATTGCTTTGATTTGCACCTTCAATGTACGTTATAAAATCAACACAAATATTCTTTAAATAAAAACAGTAGCTTTTGTTACATCGTATGTGACAATTCAAAACACATTAAGATGATAATTCATTCATTTAGTTACATCTTATATGTTAAATTTGTTAAAAGTATTCTCGAAGAACGAGGAATTCATGCTATTTTAATATTTTGGCGATCCTTGGCCCGATTTCTGGGACAAATTTGTCTGCTTAATAACGTTCAATTTAAGTGTAATTTCGATGAATCACAAAATACGCAGTTCTTGAGAAGAAGAAGAAGAAGAAGAAGAAGAAGAAGAAGAAGAAGAAAAGCACTTTAAACGTGCAGGTTTTCTATCCAACACAACAGAAGATATATTAATATCACATAAGTACCTGGACAGTAACATATAAAAAAATTAATACTGCATGGAAAATGTGGGTAATTTAATGCTTTTTGACATTAAATGAAATCTAACGAACGTAAAAAGCACAAAAACTCGAATACAGCAATACTGATTTTTTTAGGAGCTGCGTTTTCAAAAAATAAAACAATTCAAAATATTTTGTTAAAGATTTATCGAATACTTTTTTATTAATTTTATACAAAATTAGAAATACTGAGCGACTTAAATCTCAAAATACACACTTTAACAAGGGAAAAAAACCTCACCCCTAAAAAATACTGTATTTCTTGCTTTCCAACGCGTGTAAAAATAATAAGTATCGCATTTCATAATAAAACAAAATGATAGCAATACTTTCAATACTTTATTTCAAGGTAATATGAAGAACGATTTTCAGCCGTTATACATTTTGTAGTTGTTGCAGCAGGGAATAACTCACATACCTATCTGCGCGTACCATTTTTATTATACATACAATAATTATTTGCTTAATTTATACGATTTCTGCAACCTCTTTCAACATTTTAATACAGAGCTACTCATCTCAAAGCACAATGCTCAGGAGTAACATATAAGGCGTTTGTAACATAAGAACCAATAGGTAAGAATACGTTCATGAACATTATTGTGCGTGCGAAATTTTCCTTATAGGAAGCAATATAGTAACAACACGTTACAAAAAAAATAGCAAAAGGTATACATTATTATTCTACATAAGCATACGAGTACACCAAAAATAACAGAAGGAGATAGGACAACAAAGAGCGAACACCCTCTCAATCAAGAAGCAATGAAATCATCGACCGATCAGCAGATAGCACATCCCGCATGACACTTAAAGCATGCACTCTATTTGCATTTCTCATAATTCTGTACAGAACACTTCAGCGTACTCTGCAGCGTGCTGTATTTCTACTACCCAACAGTACCTCCCAGGCCTTTTGAGCGACAGAATCATTAAAAACCAATTGACGTGCGTAAGCGATTTGCTGCTCTGCACTAATATCTTTAATCTAATTAACATAATTATTAAACATTATTAATCATTAAACATTATTAACATTAAAACATTATTAAACATAATTATTTGAAGGTATTTGAAAGAAACTTATTACAATTTTGCAAAGAGGAAATTTCTTAATTTGCTCGAGGCCATGTCTACAACACCGAAAATATTTGTTGAATCATGTTGTATTGTCATGTCGGCCAACAGCATTATAAAATGTTCAATTACTATACATATTTTTCTCTCAGGTAACTAAAAGGAAAACCCAATCAACGAAACGTTGAATGAAATCGTGATATTAATTTATCCTATCGAGTAATAACGTAACAATGACGGGCTTGCTACCATAAAAACACACTCATATTATGAACACTGAACACATTTATTATTTCATTGAGGTGAATATCAAAGTGAGTAATCTCCATTTGATAGATCATGTAATATAAAATCAGTCAATGAGATATCTCAAAACGTGAAATTGTTTATTCATTGAACACTTGCCGAAGAAATTCCAAATTCAAGATTCATTCCACTCCTTTGGAATTCCTTTTGGTGCCCGCGGCTCAACATTGGCCAACTAGGTTTCCCCCGCTGATGCTACTTCGCTCCTTTGACTCGCTACTATCAATTTCGTCTGCTGTATAATCTTCCAATACGAAATTTAATTTCGCTTGGAAAGCTTTGAACCGAGAAATGAAATCCTTTGTGTTCGAAAAATTGGGAAATATTGAAATATTATATCCTCATTGGTTTACATACAGGACGCAATTTTTTGCTTCCAAAACTCGTCTGTTCTTACTGATTTTCTGCGCGCGGTACTCCGAAAAATTCGCTTCTCTTTCTCTGTAGCTTTGATCTTCACGCAAATATTGTTTCGCACACAAGCTAATATTGCCGGGCAGGAAGTTTGAATACACATCTGACGACAAAGTCAATATGCGCAGGTTGACACTTCCATTCAGGGCGGTATCTTGCTGTTTCGAGCAAGGGAGGATTATTTAAGGGAGGGCACCGGGCGGGGCACTGGATATGCCGACGCTGCCGTATAAAAAGTTGCCTCGAAGCGTCATTAAGCCCCTTCGGATTTGGACGGTTCGGCGTCCGCGTGAAGTTTCGGAGAGGTGGCTTCGTCTGGGGCCGCGTATGGGAAGAGAACTTCGCTTTTACAGCGCCCGGGGCTTTGCTTCGGGGATCGCTGCCGTGCTCGACCCGCAGCCCTCGCGCCAGGGTAGCTGAGGCGCTAGACTGGGCACTCGTGCCGATAGTGCATACAAGTGCGTTAACACCCCCTGTTCAGGCGGCGAAATAGTTGAAGAAAAGTTGGGAGAGCATTTGAGATGGAAATTGCAACGGAACATCGCCTCTTCTATCTCAGTAGTTTTTGTCAGACAAGTGTTCTGAAAAAGAGACGACACACAATTGACAAAGATTGTTACTTGGAGAAAGAATTAACGAGTATAGAAGTTGTCACAGTAACCTCTGTCCAAACGATATTAACCCTTTCTTTACGAATTCCGTGGCCTTTTGCTTCGTGTTTCCACTACATCCAGTGCCTGGCATCTGGATCGAACCATGAAGACATTCAAAACGCTTTTACTCAGCTATCCGCAGGTGTCTGCGATAGAAAATTCCCAGCATTTCGACAATGCCAAGTTTACGCGGGAGTGGCCCCCAGGAGCTGGTGCGATCTTTCGGTGACGCTCCAAACTAATAGAAAGAAGTTGACAATCGACTTCAAGGAACTATGCACGAAGAAATGAATGTTTGATCAACAGAGAAGAAATTCGCGCGGCTTTTTGGGGAAAATTGGGGAATCTTGGAGGCGCCAAGTTTAAAATGTATAATCCTTTCCTCTGAAACCCCTTCAAAGAACATCAAACGCTCTATTAAAAAAAACAAGGCGCCAAATTTGAAGTAATTTGGCCGGCAATTGTCTATACCCCTTCTAAGTTCCCTCACAAAATTTTGGGTTGTTCTGGTTTACATCCGTGAAACTTGAGTATGGGACACAAGAAATTGATGTTCAACATTTTGTGAGACTGCCGGGCATATTGAAAGTGTGAACCATAAAAAAACGTCCGTCATTGGTTCTATTTTATGATAAAATATAACTAATGATGTATTGATGCGATTATTCGATAAAAACGAATTGCTTTCACATTATTCACCATTCTATATCAATGAAAGTCTCTTAACCTATATATTTTTAATATGGCTAACGAAAAGCAATTACAATCTTGGTTTATGTTATATATAATGCGTTAGTGATCTATTTTCGTCACTGATCTGCTCGCAATAGAACTACTTGCTTGAAATCAAAGTGTTTTGCGCGTGATGCCTGCGTGGAGTACGCGAGAGCGCTGTGCAGGGATTCCCACTTTTAATTTGTGAGTCTCTGGCCGAACGTTGGTATGCCTGGCGCGCGCTGCTAGGCCTCTCTGCATGCCCCTCCTGCGGCCTGCGCTTTATTGGAACGGTGAGCTGGACACCACACATCGTAGCCTTTCAGAGCACTGAATACTGACTCTCTGATTTGAAGCATGTACGTAACAAAATATTTAGTTATATTCATTCTACATACATTATATCAAATATTGGAGATCGTTGAAATTTTAATAATATTTTGAATTTCAGATATTGACTCCCAATTCAAAAATAGATGGATTTAATCTACCATAAAAAAGGGATGGATTTGTTTCTTTTGTTTGTAATACCCCAAGGCATACTCCGAATTAATGCATCGTTTTCGTCTGAACGTTCCCGCCATTTTTAAAATGTTTGTACTTGTTCAGCAAACATTCTTTTCAGTGACTTCAAACATAATTAGTAGAACATTTAGAATGTACCGCATTGTAGAAACATCGACAATTTAATACTTTTATTATAAAATTTATTCGTAATGAACGCTTGAGTGCCTTGTGGCCACTACTTTTTTGCCGCTTAGAGTCTTTTTCACCTTTGCTGCCACCTTATTGTCTCGGGTCGGCCGGGGGCTCCCCAAGGCTGCGAACTTATTACTTTTATTCTATTCAAAAGTATTTTTTCAATAATCTTTATTGTTAATGTTAATTTTTGGATGGTAGTTAAATTTATGTGATTTTATGATGGTCTGACTGTTTCTTTGGAGAAGAAATCTACAAACAAATATACAATAAAACAATATGCAAAGCAATATATAACAAAACGTTGTACAAAATAATTTCTCGATTAAGTTCTACACATAACTTCTTTGTCCTTGTTTCAAACACTTTAAGTAGGATGTACTGAAGTTGGTATAAAAAGTCTTTATTTGCAGCGATGTTGCCGTTTCCAATACTATTAGATGACTGGCAGAATATTAAACAAGTACATTTTTCCGCGATACTATCCACACCGGGGTGGATAGATTTCCTGAACGCAGAACGGAGAAGCCGTCCGGGGCCACTCCAAGGAAGAGGCCGTCCGTGAAGCTAGCCTAATGCGGCTAGCAGAAGTGAGGGGTGATTTGCGTGCTGGCGTGAGTGGCAGCGTGGATTAGTCCGTACCGGATGATAAACGTGGTTGAATGACAGTCTGTTACTCACGGGTAATGGTTGTTGCACGGCCTAGATTATTCTATTTGAAATACTCCCCCGATGCGGTTGTAGAATTGTTGACAACAGATTGAAGTAACGTCTTCATTTGTTTCATGAACTGACTTGAGATTGATCATGGCGAAGCGAATAGGTTGATTGATGCAGACTGACATAACACGTGAACTGTGTGGACACACTACACTCGCGGCGGTGGACAAAGAAAGTCTAATGCAAAACTGGGTCCGTCGGATTCAGTATTAACACGGAGATAAATTCGGAAGTGCGATTCACGACCTTTCTAGGACGCGACTAACACACACTAACACTCCGTTGAAACAGACTGTTTGTGCGACTCGAATGAAGGTTTTGTCCGCCTGAAGTTCGCAAACTGGCTATCTCGGAGACGGAGATGAAATCGAATATGTTGTGTACCGCACGGGATATTTTCTCTGTCTGATTGTCGCGTGTAGATTAGAGCAGATGAATTGAGGTTTTCCGTTCAGGTGCAATGGTAACGCTTGTGACCCAAGTTTCATGTCTGAGATAATGTCTAGAAGATATTTGCGATTAAACAGTTGAAAGAGTGGTCGTTGTAATGAGCTAACAGAACGCCGACCGTTGAAAAGCGAGAAACGGATGAACAGTGAGAACTGTTATGGTAATCGCCGCGATAAAGTAAGGCTGCTGATTCCGGGAAGTCCGAAGAAATTAACTGAGCGTAAGGAAAATTATTAGATGCTAATGAAATGAAGGAACGAACATGGATTTGTACAGTACTAGCGCAAATTACATTTACAATTTCATCATTTAGGCTATACAACTTTCATTGACGTATTCATTTTCTGGACTGTCTTCAAAGTTGTAATCGTTCTATGAAACATGCATGTCATATCGGACAGTTGAGATTACATCTATGGCCTTAAAAAATTACAACGAATCATTATTTTAATAATATTTTCAGCTGAAAGTGCAAAGTCTTCAGAATTTGTAGGCAAAATAAAAATATACTCAACGTTCAATAAATAGTGGCTACGAAGACATCTTGAACCATATAATTTAGTATTAAATATACTTATTTTAATTTAACAATATATTTAGTTTCTTTATTGTATAATGAACAAATAGATTCAAGATGAATACTTTTAAATCGTTTGAACAAAAATTGTTCTTTTGTTTCCAGAGTAAAATGAAACAAATTAGAATACAACTTCAACAGTGAAGTCACGAATGAAAATATTTTATACTATCTCTATCTCATTATTTGTTTCTACTCTTCCCAATCTGTTGGACGTCATTATCCTTACAGTGTTCTAGTATTGGTCACCCTCACTAGTATTTCTTAGCGTCCGCGCGCCAGCTATGTGGAGCTCTTAAACAACCGCCAGGGGTTCTTGAGCAAGTGGCTTCGTACCCCCTAACGGTTTACAGGCACTCCCGTGGACTGTCCGTCCACCTGCGTGTGTGTAATGGCCCTCAAACTGGGAGCCCCAAGTTACGGCGACTGCCGCCGCCGCCGCC
>BOPP01000093.1:1088744-1124957 GCA_017312745.1 Gryllus bimaculatus
TATCCTGCCACATGCCAGCACACACCGCCTCGCCACGACCCACCACGTCCCGCCATGCCACGCCCATTCCCCACCTCGACACGACACGCCTTGCCGCGCCACGTCCCGCAACGTTCCCCGATGCTTCACCAGTCCACTTTACGTCCCGCAATGCCCCCACCATTCCCGCCACGCCACCCCACCCACCACCACACCATCTCATGGCCCAGCACGCCACTATCCACGTCACGCCACGTCCTGGCATACCACATTCCACAAGCCCCTCCCCCGACGCCCCGCCAGTCCACACCCTGCCCCTTCTCGTCACGCACCGCCATGCTTCGCCACGGAACACCAAGCCACGACCCGCCACGTCCTGCTCGCCCCATTACATCTAAGCTCAGCCCACGGAGTAGCATTTGCACGGAGCGCAATTAAAGAGTTTACTTCCAAAGTGAAGACATTCCACTTCTCTTTGTTTCTACTTTTACGTATACATTCGGAATCTTACAATATATTATTGCTACTAAATATTGTCGTCAAAATGGCGTTTCTCCAACGTTAAACGGAATTTGAAAACCGTATATGCAAATTTTTCAACGACAATTTGCATATTGATCTGCTATACACTTCTGCAATATTTTGAAAGTTATATTTTTCTACTATAAGGGTACCGAAAAACTGAAAAAAAGTAAATAAACGTCATTGTAGCACCGATAGATAGCAGCTGGGAACAGAGTGAGGAAATAAGGGAAAGTTAGCCTAGGCTACAGACATTAGAGAACGAACTTGTCCAAGAACGATTGGGAAATTCTGTAGCATCACTAGATTATTATATAGTCACCATAAACGTCACGATTTCTCGTTTCTTTAACAGGCTCGTAATCAAGAGTAAATTTTAATCGCTTCCAGCAAATCATTTCTGCTTTGCATAAGTACACGTACATGTACACACTTGTGTTAAATGAATTTTACATTTCCAGTTAATTAAATCTCGTACATTACAATGTCTAGAGAACACATCATAAATAAATTAAGTTGATTCAGAGAACACAAATTCTTTCATTAAATGCAGATGTCGGATTACTGAACAGTCTCATGTCTACTCATTTGATTTATTACAATTCCCTGAGATCGTATTTCAATCGACACAAATCCTACATTGAACTAAGTTCGAATACTTTTTTCAACACAGATCTACCAATATTAAGTTGTTCATTATTAAGTAACCAATCCACCAAGTTATTAGCCAGCGACAATATATGGGTTCTATCTGTCACATGTCTCTTTCCAGGTCAGCAATTCAACTCGTTTTCTTTGTGAACGTGTCCAGTCCGCACACTAATTTACCAGTCTAATAATTCATTAGGTACCGGGTTGCTTCTATTAGTTACCGATTGAACTGCTCTCCTACACGTGTGGTGTACTGAAAATTTGTTTTAGGCGACGCAATTGACAGCTGGTTCGCCCGAAACGTTGCTACATCAACATAATTAATTGCCAGAGTCCTAGATATATCTAATTAAATTTTAATGCTTTCGTAAATAAAGCAAATCATTTACCGGTAAATGATTGCTGAACCAAACTCGCTGAGCTTAATTATCGACATCTCGTTAATATTAATCTGCAGCAAGCAGCCAACGCGATGTCCTGGAACTCCCTTCTCAGGTACTTTCGCGTGTAACTTTGATGGAATAACCGGCGGTTATGAATTAATTACAGGCCCATCGTTCAGCTTGTAAGGGGTGTTACTGGTTTCAGGGACGAACCACAGCACATAGGTGGTACATCACTGGATATTCACTGAAATATAGCGAGGACGTTTTCCTGAAATTTTTACTGCTTGAGACATAACCATAAAATAAAATATGTCATCCCATATATTTTAGACAATAATAAATTACAAAATAAGAAACACAGTTAATTTATCAATCTTAACGATAAAATTAATACGAATTAACATGCAATGATACGACTGTGATAGAAATATTTGAATCTGAGTGGCTAATACAGGCAATATTAAAAATATTACTTGAGCAAATGAAATACTAACTTTAGCCAAAATATTAAAAGAAACATTATGAATATTATTTCCTTAAAGTGTACTTTATTCTTTACTTGATGGATACACATTTTGTGCATTTCTCTGTGGTTTTGTGTAAGTGATCTAACCTGCATTTATTTTGAATTCTTACGTGATCCTCATACACATGTGGAAAAAAGAATTTAATGAACTAATTGCAATTTTTTAAATGTTAAGAAGAATGTTTCATTCACTTAACAATACTTATTCAATTTTCTTTTTGAAGAATGTTATTGAAAACATTTTATAAAATGAATAACGCACATTTTCGTATATTAAAATAATTAAATAAAACTTAAATTAACCAATAATCATTTTGGTGAGTTAATTACTGAGCTATAAGGTAAACAACATTACAATCTTATTCATAATCTTCATGATCATTGATTCATGATCTTACAATTCATATGATCATTGATTATTCACAATTGTAAAATGAGAACATCTAAATGAGCATCATTTGTACGTAGATCAGATACATTCTGGGATAATTATGACCTGACACCATTATCCCTTATCTTATTCTCATGCATAGGCCTCGTTGCTATCGTCAACTCTATTTAGCATGCGTAAATTCATTACGCACCCTGAGAACGAACTAACGCTTGTCGCGTGCTCTGTCCGTGTTCCTTGCGTTATCTTCGTCCTTTGTGAGCTACTAATGACGTCCTTTCGGGGCAAAAACCGGAGAGGCTGTCAGTCTGGCAGTGTCCTGTCTTTTGTGCAGGATAAGGCTGGCGAAAACCTTCACAAATACCGCAGCCACTTGCACAAAAGTAAGACAAATTGGCCCATTTAATTAATTTTGCGCCGGAGACTTCATTTTTCAACGGCGTCCTTGTACGCGGCTGCAGAGTCCTTCAAGCGAGATGAAGTCCGCAAGAAATGGAAAGGAAGCGGCCCATGAAAATGCAACGAAGGAGTGCGAGGAAGCTGCGTGAAAATTCCTCTATCGCGCTCTTCAGGCATTCAAGCTCGCCGGCCTCCCGCGCAGATGGAGAGATAAACAGAGGCCCGGCGGTAACGAAAGGCCGGGGTCGTGAAGAAAGCATGAGGGTCGCCACGCCGCGCCGCGCCGCAGCCAAAAGGTAGGAGGAACAATATCCAGGGAAGAAAAAAAGAAACGTAGTCGAGCTCCGAAGGAGGGAAATAGGAGTCTTGAAAAGGCACCGGCTCGAAAGAATGTACAGAGCGTACTTCTTGCAGTGCGAAAATTCTCACTCTCGCACGTTATTTTCCCGACCAAATGCCAGCGGTCTCTCGCTAAACTTCGGAGCAAAAGGACATTTACACAACTACGATCACCTCCAAGGTATTGACGCAACTGGCATATTGTCTCTAATAACTATATTTAAAGCTTCTAAAAGCATCAGTATTATGATATGAGGGAACTGGATTGAACAATGAAGAAATATTTTGATTGCTATGATTTAAGAAGTTGGGGGACAATATTCAGAATTATAGCATTGACTCTTAATTCAATTAATGTCGATGGGCATTTGAAAATTGCTAACGTAATTGTAAAACATTTTACTACGAGTTCGCACATTGTTTTGGTTCGTACATTTACATTGATGTAATTTGCTCTTATAAATCTGTCTCTTTCTTTATTTAGAAGATTAAATGTTTGTTATAAATATTAAAGCACCGTCTTGTATTTACAATAGTTTCCAAATTTTAATTATGACATGGAATATTTTCAAATTCGATATCTCTGGCTTTTTATTTAAATACATTACATTTTGTAATTCAAAGAATTGATCATGAGAGCAAACTTTCATTTCGGTCGCCGTGATCTCAATATTAAAAACAACATCTACTCTCTTACGTTTACTAGTGATTAATACACTTTGGTTTTGTAGTTTGCCAATTTGTTATCTTTGACGGTTTCGGTAAAAATGTATCACGTATAATACAGAATAATAACACGAACGTAATACAGAGTATACTGTTTTGAAATAGCTTTGCACATTAATTCAACAATCACTACTATTAAATTAATTGCAATCATTCGCGTTTCAAGGCCTTCTGTGCGCCAACCCGAGCGCGAGGGCTACGTGGCCGTGGGCGAGGAAGTGCGTGGCAGGGCGTCGCCGCGGGCAGTGGGGGCCGCACCGCTGCGGTAAGCCGCGTTGCTCGCGGGAGATCCACCTCCAACTTCCCCCCACCCCGCCCCCCCCTCCCCTCACGATGCCGCCCCATCGCGCTCACGACCATCGCCACCGCTCCCCGGAACGCGTCGCCGACGCCGCCCACGCACCGGCCACCGCACCGCCACCTGCCGCCGCCGCCACCGCTTCGCGCCATCGCCCGCCGGCCACCACCACCGCGCCACGCTTCCTCCGCCTCAACCGCCACCACCGCCACCGCGCGCTCGCCGCTTCCTCCGCCATTGCCCGCCGCCGCCGCTAACGAGCTTCCTCCCGCCCCGTCGCCGCCAACCGCCGCCGCCGCCTCCGCTTCTTCCGCCATCGACGACCATCACCACCGCCGCCACCACTTCCTCCGCCATCGCCGCCACCGCCGCCGCCCGCCACGGGCACCGGCTTCCTCTCGCCGCCGCGCGCCGCCTGCCGGCGCCACTGCGCCCGCTACCGCTTCCTCCACCACGCCGCGCCCCGCCACCGCCGCCACGACGCCGCCACCGCTCACCAGCCACCGCCACCGCTACTTCCTCCGCGATCGGCCGGCCGCCGCCTGCAGAGCGAAGCGGCGCGGAGGAAGCGGCGAAGTGGCGGGCGGAGGCGGCGGGATTAATCCCCCGACTCCGCCACAAGGACCGCAGCCTTTGTCCTCTGGCCCTTGGCGCGCCGTGGCCGGCGGGGGTGGGGGACGGAGCCGCCTCGCGCGTCGCGCGGGAGTTGACGAGCGCGGGTGTGGCGGGGAGCAGCGGCTACTGCGAGGCGGGTGGAGGTATCGACTGCGAGTGGTGTCTGGGATGGAGCTAATTCTCCTGCGGCGGGTCTTCGGGAGTGACGGTGTTTGGTGCGATATTTAAAGAAGATTAAATTGGCAGGTTTGTGCGTTGCTACGATGACAGGAGGTGCCAGAAACAGCAAAAATGGGGAAGAACTCTTTTGGAGGGCAGCAGAAAAGTCCCTACGGTGAATGTTTGCATAACAAATGTAAGAATTTGGGAAGGCGTGGACTGTTACAAAAAAGGAGGAAGAGCAGGCAACTGGTGAAAAATCAGTGAAATGCCGCAAGACCTAAGCTCGGTGCCCTGCGGGGAGGTGAAGCCTGCCTGTGCTAGACTGAGAGGTTTGGGGGAGGAGGAGACGTAGAGGCTCGTGTCCTCATGGGCGAGTTCGGGGGAAGCGGGGATGGTGGGGGCGGCGGCCGGGGCGGCGGGGGCGGCCGGGGCGACGGGGGCCGACGGTAGTGCTAAGGGGGCGAGGCGATTACAGCGATGCTCGCGGCTGAGGGCCCCGGCGGAGGAGGCGAGCGGCTGCGAATGGCGGCGAGGGCCGCCGAACGAGGGCGAGCGGTCAAAGGTGAAGCTGCCGGAGCAGCGCTAACAGAAGCCCCGATAGACCGAGGGCGCGGCAGGTCAGCCAGCACTTCCAGGCCGACAGTTCTGCACAAGACTCGCCCCAAAAAGAATGAAACAAGTCATGCTACACCTAGGGAAAATTAAATTATAATAGAAAGGCATGCTAATACAATCTTAAACAATGTGAGTTATTCGCACAAAGCGTGAAACGGTCTGGAAGAAAGAATGTAAATGCAGGTAACATTGGGAAAGAAATACGTTTAAATAGGAATTTCAAAAGAGAGAAATATTGTTTTAATGATAATCTAGGTCGTCTGTCATAATTCACAAGATGGAAATTGCAACAATCAGAGAATACAAATTTATTGAACTTCTACATGCAATACATGAGATATCCCAAAGTAAATTAACTGCCATCGGCAAGTATACATTACACTCGTAACCTATTTGCGTAATATGAAATTAATATGATGTTAATATGAAGAAAAACTTGTATTTTATATTTTATTTACGTACATTAACTTGAACTTTTTTCAAAATCTCAACATTTTTCCCCCTTCAGTTGAAGTAATTTTGTTGTTAAGAAAAGTGGTTATTGGATACTAAAATTAATACGATCCGCATTTAAAAGTTTGTAGGCAAATAACATTTGGTACACTCTTTGTTTGAAAACAAAAGACAGCTGGTTAGATGCTTGTAATGGTAAGAAATGTGCAGAAAATCTACAAAGGCACCTGCACTCCAACCTTCTGACACACTGCTGGAGTTCCGACCCCCTCCCCAGAGCGGCTCACATCCCACCTGTAAATTTCCCTTTCTTCTTTACGCTTCTAATAATATTTAGACAGCTTCCCCAATCCAAGGAGATGCGCGGGTTCTAATTTAAGAAGTTCTTTCGTGCGCTACGCAATGCCTACTCTGGAGGAAAAGGAGATGACTTTTCAGGCGTGGATTAGTAGCGTTGACCTTACAGCCCAGCTCTTCACCTCGCACCCTCTTTCCCTCCCCGTTGCCCCCTTTCTCCTCTCTGCCTCCTCTTTCTCCTCTCCTCACCCTCTTCCTCCTCCACGCACCTTTTTTCGTTTCCCCGCGTCTCTCCGCTCCTTGGACTCTCATGCCCTCCCGCGCTCTCTTTTTCCTCCCCGAACGCTCTTTCTTGTCCTCCTCTCCATCTTTCTCCTTGCGCCCTGTTTCCTCACCCGGCACCGTTTTCGCATTCACACGACATATTTCCCCTCCCGAGTCATATTTCCTCTCTAACGCCCTCTTTCTCCTCCCCATGCCCTCTTTCCTCTCTTCCCACTCTCTTGCCTGCATCATTATAAGCTCTGTGCCAGGCTTCAGGCTCACCCCCGAGCAACCATCCTCTGTTTGTCCTCGCCATGATATACCCGCCTTCACCTTGGACGTTCCTCTCCTGTTGCCATCAACCTTCACCTCCGTCCTTGCCGTAGCCCACGCCATCGCAATCCCTGCTTTTACTCTCGATTGCTGGCACAAGCCCTCCCCAACTCTCCGACACTTCTCGTAATGAAGCACATCCAGCCTTGGAAAATGTTGAAGCATATCGAGGGCTCGACGTGCACTTGCATTAGGATTGTGCAATCGCACAACTTAGTTCGTACTCTCCCTCGTTTAGACCATTTTAACGATTGAATAACATATTATATTACAAATTAATTCTTATTTTATTCCACCTACTCTATTACCTGCGTCCTTTCGGTTTTCGTATCCGAATGGCCGATCTCTTGCCCTCGTAGTCTCAGGTGCTTGGATTCTTGGAGTCCCGAAACTTCGCCATCCTTCTTCTCGTCACCACTCCGGTCCCCGCGCCGGCCTCGGGCCCCGCTGCCACGCCGCCTGTTTGCGCTTAATTAGGCAAATTATGCGCTCCCCACGTCACCCGCTGCCCCGCCCCCTCCGCCCCCGCCCCGATAATGGGTGTCTTTCCACGGGGGCGGCCCGGTCTTCGTTATCGTCGCACTTCGGTCACTGACGACGCCGACGCGCTAACCCGACGCCCGGTTCTTGGAATATTGACCTGCCCTTCGACCTCCGATAGCTGATAGCTGAGCTACACGCCCGCGTGTTCGATTTCAGGAGGTCATCACAATCACTCGGGCAAGTGAGCAATTTGAAAACGACCTTCCAAAATAAGCATAGGTTTGGGTTAATTATTTTTTTATTGGATGATGATTTATTAAATGAGTAGTCGTATAATGAATAAATAAATGTTATAATCATTCATTCAAGGTTTATTAGCTTTTAATTAATGTACTTAATATGCATTAAACATATATGCCATTCATATATATTGGTTTTTAAATTAAATCACTGATGTGAGATTGATTAGTTAAATTGACGTCTGCATGACGTTTGGGGATTCACATTTAGAATGTCTATATGTTGGGTACTTATAAGCGTTAGTTATAGACCAATGAAAAACTGAGAATACAGTGATTTTATTGTTATTTGTCGCTCGATCCAATCAAGGATTAATTCGTCTAGCGATTAGCAACATATTAAATTTTCTTGGTATCTTACATACGTAATAAATTTATGGTATTTTTAAATATTTTTTTAAATGGAAAATTAAGCAAATATCACAGACTTAAGTAATACATTCATACTAGTACAAATAATATTTTAAAAATGTAATATTTAAAAGGTAATATTTAAATGAAAAGGACTACGTACAGGCAAAGAAAATAATTTAGTGATGTGAAAGAAAATTAAAACATCTTTTTATTTCTTTGAACTTACTTCTTACGCAAATTTATTGTGTCTTCAGTATACTTTTACAATTCTGCCAAAAATTTCCCCTGCATTTTACTTTTGTACACTTCCAAGTCTCGTCCTTTTGCTCTCACTGCTTTTTTCCTTCGTGAACCTTAAAGCTTTACTTTTAAAACTGCATATCGCTCTGCTTTATTTCCTTTTACTCTTCGAAATTATATTACGTAATCACTAGATGTATGAAGAAAACCTACGTGATATCCACAAATTCCTAACAAAGCAAGACGCGGACGGTGGATTCGAGGACCGAAACACCCTGGCAAATTTATTATGCGAATTTAACTGCACCCAAAACAACCCAACAGCACACGTGTGAAGCCCTCTGAACGCTAGAAATTGTGACTTGCAATAACCAAAATATATATTCCTCCAGTAATTTTACAAATTAAACACATTGCTATTAAGCGGCTAAGCCGACTTGCACTACAACCAATGGTTTTGAAAGGGGAATCAGTGTTTCTGTCCTGTCCTAACTAATATACTTTTCAGAACCATTGCTATTTTTCTGCATTCTTTTGCTCTTCCTGACATCTCTGCAATATTCAATCTCGGCAATAGACACAGCCAGCGAGGCAGACACTCAATACAATGCATCCAAAAAAGAAAAGAATGGACGGAGTTAAATAGTCCAAGCTAGTTTCCTTCTTAAAGAGATGCCACTGATACACTACACAGAATCGACTACTTAAGCAGACCCACAGTGATGTGGTAAAAGGTAGGTGATGGACGAAACTTGGTACAGAGTGCTAAGCGGAAATCACAACAACAAACGAGGATCCACAAGAGATGACTGGCTGCACAGTTCAGACTTGCGAGTCGAAAGCGCAACACAGAACTACCTCTCGGCAATCAGTCTGATGGGCTGTCAAACGTATCGACAAAGATTGATTAGCAGATTTACGTCTGACAACATTCAAGCGACGGTGTGTCAAGCTACAAACCAATCATTTCGCGTGTGACAGAATGTGGAAACCGAAGAGTTAACCTTGCATATACCCCGCCTTCAAGCGCCGCCTATTCACTAGGGATGCGACATTGATGTCGATGGTTTCAGAACATCGATGTTCTTGTATTAACATCGATGTTTTTTAAATACCAATGATTATAATCAATTTTCTTTTCCGATGTTTTGTTTTTGAATGAACAATTCCCTTTATCATGCATGAAATAATAACTCATTATATCTTTTAATCATGTGTTGGAACCAAAGTAAGGCTGTTTGAACTAACTTCTTCCACCAAACTCTCTCGCCCGAGGTGATCTCCATGCTCTTGTAATTCATATTCATATTAATTTCGCACATTAATATATGATCAACAATTACGCTGGGAGCGTAGGGTCTGGCCCTTCTCCTTGTACCCTTATTCGACGAATTGATAAACACGAACACTATCAAATTAAATTTTAATACCAACGAACCTAATGTTGGTGGTTACTAAACCAGTCTAAAAACATCGATGTTAAAAACATCGATGGTTTTTAGTAGATATATTTCTAACATCGATTTTTTGTTAACAATGTCGCATCCGCGAGGTATTCGCGGTGGCGCCTCCTTCCGCCCTCCGCCCCATTCGCTCGGCGGAAATCCGCGCAGCCCCCCCCCCCAGCGTCCCCACGCCCCTTCCGCCCCTAACAAATACACTGAAAACAGCCCACGTGTTCGCAGTTCTGGATGTAAAAAAAACAATTCTTGCCGCAGCTCCAAAGCGGCCAATCGATGGCACTTGCGTGGGCGCTGGATCCAAAAGCACGCGCATCCCGCGCGACCCCCGGCCGAGAGGCAAACAGCCACAGGCGGATGACAAGACGTGGGGCCAGACGTGGGTGCAGACGTGGGCGGACGTTGGGGAGGACGTGGGGCGGACGTGGGGCCGACGTGGGGCAGACGTGAGGCAGACGTGAGGCAGACGTGGGGCAGACATAGGCAGGAGCGTTATTTAAATCATACCCGCTAGAAAATAGTCTGAGAGGGGTGCAAATTATATTCTTGCCATGAGCGCTTGAAGACCTAGATACGCCTCTGCACAGCGACGCATGTCGGTCCTATCTATGGAAACACATCGCTTTCTCCTTCCGCGCGCTACCCCATGACATGCTTGCTGCCTTGTGCGAGGAAGCGGAGGCAGCCGAACGCGAGGGGGAAGACTCGCCATCGGCCGAGGGGCGCGCGGGGAACGCGACGCCGCCCCACCTGCCACGCCTCCCAATGGGCCCGAGCGCTACGGACACTTTGAGCCATGACTGTACCGTGAAGACTAGTGTATTGCAGTGGATGTGAATGTGAAGATATAAATTCTTATTTACTCCTAAGTTAGGCATGTCAAAGAGCATTTATTTGTAACTGTAATTAGATCACTTTAATTGTAGTTTGTAAGCTCGAGCTGACTAAGCCAGAAGGCAGCAACTGAATTGTATACCGTTGCATATAATAAAGTCCCGCCTTCATAAGGTGCCTATGAAACGGAAAAATAAAAATCTGGCGTATAGCCGTTACACGTGAATGCAGTGTAATCAGCAAGTGAAAAATATCGTAGTTCAGTGTAACTATTGAAATTTATTGGTTTTATGCAGTCTACGGAAGCGTTTACATTAGTCAAAAAATGAAACCTATACATCTTAAGCGAAATCCAGTGCGGAGTACAATTCTCAGACGCTGGAGTACATTTTACCCAGCGCGTGATTTCAAGACTAAAGAACGTCCAGCGCTTCAAGTGCCCTCTTTTTCAATGTGGCCACTTCATAGTGCAGGCGAATCTCGCCTTCGCAACCCTTCTGCCTTGGTGGACCATCGCCCAGAGGGGGGGGGGGACTGCTGGTCTTTTGTACGCAGACCAGGCGAGGTCAGGTCAGGTCTGCTAATCAGGCCGCGGTCGCCATCGAGGCCGGCACCCCCCTCCACCGCCCCCAGCCGCTGCCCTGATTTGTTTGTCTGCCGCATTACCGAGCGCCCAAGCTGCCCTGGGTCAAGAGAGTTGCCTCTTCCCCAGGGAAACGAAGAGCTTTGGGGAGGGGAGCGCTGAACTATTGCAGCTGCCAAACCCACATTGTCTTGCTGCTTTCGTCCGCAGGATATAACGCAGTACCTATGGTGATATTTTGTTCTATTGTGAATGTTGTTCATAATGGAGATTGCACTATAACAGAAAACAAAATCTCGAGTGGTGTGCGCGAAGATGCACTCCGCTCGAAGAAGCAAGATATGTTAAGACGAGCACAAGATGGTACCGTATTCTCCCGTGAAAGATTTGAACGCGTTTACATTCGATGAGTAAATGTACAGTATTGTCGCAAAATACACATTTCATTTGTGATAAGTCACTTAATCAATTGATTCCATACATCAGTGACAGCGAGGAATTTTAAAATAGAATGAGAGTAATTGTGAGAAAAGCATGAGATATGAAATTCCCAAAATACTTTGAAAATCTCTAAGTATAAGATTATAATTTTTCCACGACCCTCTTGTTACGTTTAGTGCATGAAGAAAGAAATATTCACATACCAAACTATAGTCGATCTAAATTGTACTGGATAAATCTGACGATTTAAATTCAATTTTATAAAAAAAATAGTTATTTTACTTTCCATTGCGCGGTATAAGATTTATAAAATTAATGATACGAAAATTAAAAGAGGTACGAAAATGTGGAAGAGCCATGTAGGAAATTTGAACTTAGAGAAGGAAGATAACTTTACAACAAAAAACAAGGAAATTAGAATAAATTAAACTACCCGCAAAACATGAAGCAACAAAGCGAAAGAGAGAAGCTGAATGATAGAACAATCAGATATAAGTGAGTGTGTCGATTCGAAGAGATTAATAGGATCTACCGTGTGTTACAAAGATTGACGACCGTATGTATTATATTAATTGGTAATAGTCAGATGGCAACGAAAGCGTTAAGAAAAAAGTGTGAAATAAATAATATGCGACATGTAGGGAAATGTAGCGCCTACTACAAATGCCGAACATGAAAAGGAGAATAAGTGAAAAGATAGGACAAAAAAGAGAACGAGAAGAAAGGTCAGAAAAGAACAACAAAGAAGAATAAAAGAGAAGGCCAAGAGAGAAACAAAAGAAAGGAGTAGGACAAGAAAATGAAAAGAGAAGGACAAGAGAACAAGAAAGGAAAACATAGGTCAAGAAAGAGCAAGAAAGGAGAACAAAGGAGAAGAAAGGGTCAGAAAGGACAAGAGAACAAGAATGGTGAAGAAAGGTCAAGAAAGGAGAAAAAGGAGAACAAAGGTCAAGAAAGAACAAGAAAGGAAACAAAGGAAAAGGAAGAGTCAGGAAGGACAAGAGAACAAGAAAGGAGAACAAAGGAAAAGGAATAGCCAGAAAGGACAAGAGAAGGAGAATATAGGTGAAGAAAGAAGAAGCAATGAGAAGGTGGGAGTAGCCGCTCGCAGAGCAGGGAACAGCCAGGCGCGCGCGTGGGTGCCTTGCGTCGGTGCCTTGCGAGCCGGAGTGGGGGGAGGTGGCGGAGGCGTCCGGGCGCCGTCGCGTCGCGACGCCGCCGGAGGAAGAAAGGAAGAAGGCGCCGCGAAGGGCTCACCTCGCGTGGGGGCGCCGCGCACTCAGCTGTTTTCCAGCGCTGCCCCCCCCCCTCCTCCTCGTTTTCTGCCGCTCCGCATGTCTCAGTCACTCCCGCGGCTTAAAGGGCGCTTCTCCTCCTTTATTTCGGCACTTGTTGGTATTCTAGCGTACGTACACTCTTGTCATCTGCTTCCGGAAGCAGTTCAACTACCACAAAACCATCAACGCCATCAGTGATCATTGCAAGCGACCTTTGCAAGCGTGTTATTGAGAAGCTGTTCCTCCACGCCGCAAAAGAGCCTCGTAGGAGGCGAGACATTCCGGCCCCTCGCGACTGGCCACTCCTTGCATTACAGCCCAGCCCTGTGAACTAGCCTGCATCGAAATTTATGGAAACAACTAGCTGGGAGTAACTACGCTGGATGTTCCTTGCATCATGCATCGCACCTTCCTCCGCGGCCCCCACCCGGAGAGATGACTCAGGGATCAACTAATGTCACTGCTGTCCATCTGACCGGTAGATCCTCGGTTCGAGTCTTGGCAAGATTTTCGTCACTAGCTAGGTCGAATTCACTTCCTGTCCAGAGGAGAATTCTAGCGGCCTGCTGCTCTGATCGGAAGTTTACAATACAAAGTATCGGTAGTTTACAATAGAAATTACATAAAAATCCGAATATCCAGCATAGTGAGTGGTCAGCGTTGGTTGTCTCAGTTACGCGCGGCTGCGATGGCGCAAGCGCGCGGCGATGGTGTAACGGTTAGCGTATCGGACTGGTATAGGCGGGTTCAACCCCGATCGAAGCCGTGGATTTTTAAGGGCGATTTTTAAGGGCGAAAAAATCCTTCGTACGAGTTCCTTCGGAGGGGAAGTAAATCCGGCTGTCCCATGTTAGTAGATTTACTTGCATGTAAAATATCCTCAAGCCTGAATGACGCCTCTGAGCTAAATTCAAAATTTACGTGGTCAGAGGGAAGAGCGGACCTGATGGCCCGAGTCTCGCCACGTAAAATAAGGCATTAATTCAATTCAATTCAGTTACATATTTACTTAGACTCCAGTTGAACTATACGTTGCCTTCGGCAACCTATTTGAAGTCAGTGCTTCGGTAGTGCAATAATTCGAGTGGAGCAGTTTTGCGATGGGATGGGTGTAGTTGCGTGGGGGGGAACAGTTTTGCGTTCGAGTGGATAATTCGAGTTCTTCGAGTGGAGCAGTTTTGCGTTGGCGGGTTGTACAGCATTCGCCTTCCGGATGGAGGCGTGAGCTATTGACTTCCGCTGCTGCCGCCGCCGCCGCTGCCACCACCTGTGAGCACCTTTCTAGTAGCGAGGTCGTCCAGTTACAGCGCCTGCAATAGTCGGACTGCGTGGGAAGCTCACATTCTAACATCGACCCGGCTGCGCAAAGCACAGGTGTACACGTCACATGCACTGCGTCTGCAAAGTTTGTATTCCACTCACAAACCTCAAGCCGGGCGACCAGTGAATTACACGCCAGAACACTGGACAATTACTGTTCACCAGCATAATTGACGCGTAATTTAAACTTCTTTCACTTATGTTCGTTTTTCTGTGCCGGTTTCAATCTACTTTCCTCAAGACATTTGTGTTAAAACAATTCACTCACATTCGTTCTTCAAGTTCTACTTTCGTTTGTAATTTCTGCATTAATATTTAACTAAATAAGATGTATGATCATTCTAGCAGTCTTGTATTGCCTCCCCTTGTTCAACATTTTCCTGTATCCATCTAGTGTGATCTTACTTCGTCTGGATCGCCACTCTATTAGCCAGGCGCAGCGTTGTATCTTTTTTGCACCCCAACGAGCGCCTTTTCAGTACACTGTCTCAAACGTCTCCCCGTCCCTGATCGCCCGTTTCTGTAGATGAGCTTCGAATAGACTGCAGAAGGAAATCTCTGTAAGACTGTTTATCGTCCTTTCATAGAAAATCTATATCGGCTTAAGAATAACTGAAGACGCATGGAATGCGTTGTGTTCAACCTACTTACATTTTTACCGATGAATACATAATACAGCGTAGGCAGCCGGTGTAATCTTACAATGTGAACTGACGTGAGCCACGGGAAAGCCGAAAACCCTTTCTCTCTTACCCCATCGCGTAAGCCGACCCATATATCGTAAATTGTAGAATGTTTCATTTGAAGAAGTTAATGCGTTATACTTCTTTGCTTCACTTAAGAAACATACAGGAGTCACCACGGCTTAGTGACACTATATTCCAAAAACAATTCTTATTAAAATCTCCTTTCAGCAATATATATATTAAAGACAATAGAGAGAATATTTCACTTATTTCAACTACAATATTGGAAGACCCATTTCTCATGACAATTGGTTGGTCAGGAGAAATATCTTGAAATGAATGAACTTTCTAATTTTATTAGCAAATATATAGGTGTTGTGGTAAGATATCTTTGGCATTTTTAAAATAATTAAAGATGTTGTCATTGCCAACAATGTTTTTTAATTCAATAGCAGCTTTCGATAGCTTAGACAACTGATGATGATTGATAAGCCATCGAAAGCTGCTATTGAATTAAAAAACATTGTTGGCAATGACAACATCTTTAATTATTATTAGCAAATCGCAAAATTCGCTGTCAGGAGAATTTCCAGAGCGATATCACAACTTTTAAGATGTCGCAAACTGTATTCTTGCGGTAGTCTACGTGCGACATCTTGTGTCTCCTCGCAAGCGCCCCATCCCACCGTCGTGAACCCTCGGACGCGCGGCGAAGCAAGTGACGTGCTGAGACGCGGGAATGCACGTATCGACAGCTCGCGAACGGAATCCCGTCCACTCTCTCTGGGCCGCGCAGCGCCCAGCGGCGGGGAGCGGTGGGCGACAGGTCGCGTCCCCGCCCCGTCCACACCCCGCCCCTGCTGCGGGTAGCCCTCCAGCGCGGGCGAATCCCGGCACAACGGGATTAGGGCGGGCCCGGCGGCGGCAGACCTGGCGGTGGCGGCGGCGGAGGCCGGCGGCGGCAGTCGTTACTGCGTCAAAGCCCGAGGGGAAAGCAAGGCAGGATTATTGCTTCTTTCGAGGACCCGCCCCCTCCTCGTCGCTGACCGCTTTGCCCCCGCTGCGACCGCCGGCCTCGCCGAACCCCTTTACACCCCTCGACCGCACCTGACTCCCTTCTCGACCCAACCCAGCCCTGCCCTTCGCCCTCGGTCTTCTCGCCACCGTCCTCGCTCGGCGTCCTCACCTCCGGCCCCACTCGGGTTCACCCCGGCCTCTCCTATTGCTTGCCTTGCATTCCACACTTCGCCACTCTGTTCCTGACCTCTCACTACCTCTCACTTCCCCAAGCTCTCTGTCCCTTCTCTCGCTCTGGGTCGTGACAACCCCTCTTTTCCTCCTTTTACCAAAAACATAAAAAAATGGCCTCCCTGTTTCCCTCCACAACGCTCTTGACCTTCCGGGTTCAAGCTACGTCTCAAGCTATGTCTTGACCTCCCGGGTTCAAGCTCTCACAAAGAATGATCAAATAATAGAATACGAATCTCTCTTGTCTTTACAAGTAAAGTTACAATAAAAATTAAAGTATACAGATAGTCTAGTAAACAACTTTGCGAAGTTGGAACTGTTGCGTCCATGCAATCGGGTCATCGCGGCCACGCGCCTTCTCTTTGCCGTTTGACGTGGCCCATTACTCTGAATTTTCTGTCATAGAAACTTCCATTATTTTCTTTTCATACTGATTATGAACATTGCATCTGCCGGCGGAGGATCTCGAGTTGAATATACAGAATTTATAATGTATGTTGAGATAACTTTGTTTTTTCTCTCTCTCTCTCTATCTCTATCTCTATCTCTCTCTCTCTTCATGACGAACGTTATGATGTAAATTTCACAAAACCTATTAAAAAGGTTTACACGAAAAATCTCCTCGACATGATAATTGTTTATTTCATTCTTTAATCATCATTTACTTCAGTCGCCGCTGAAGAAGAGAGAAATACTGCGGAGCAGATGATCAATATTTTTTGCGCTTCAAATATAATTCAATTTCAATTATTTATTCTGCGGACAATGTGAACACTGATTTATTTTTGACCCTGATTTAACTGATAACTTGCAAACTGCTTTAACGTTGAACACTTTCGCTGATTTCCCATAGTACATACCATTGTTTGCCCAACTTTTGCAGTCTAAACGCGGATCAATGCTTATTTCGAAAATTTAGTTGTACGAAATGTATTGTACTATCAGAAAAATCAATTGGTAAGTATAGTATAAATGCATATACAGAAGAATGTGTCTATACCGGTACCTGTAAAAGCCGGAAACCTGCCTTAACAGGAAACGTTCCCTGGCCCGTGAAGTTAAATGGCATTTAACACAGCTTAAAACGGAACCTCTCAAACGCGGAAACAGAATGTTTTTTCATGTCCTGCGGGCAAACAATTTTTATAAAACGAAATTACTGTGAATTGGTAGAGAGACGTGAGATCTTCTTAATGAGATGAATGCATCTGCAAACTTGTTTTAAATTCTCTATTCCTTTGACACGCGATTTTGTCGAGGCAGCCGGACATTGAAAGAGAGGGGCTTCAGCTGCCAGTGTAGAATTGGACCTCGGGGTCTCAAGGCGTCGACCGTAGTGGATTTCCCTCTCTCTCGACTCTCTGAGCGTGAGAAGGTGTACGGGCACGGCTTCTATTCGCGTTGAAAATCATAACCCTTCGACCAGATACACATTGCTCAAAGCCATGCGTGGGTATCAGAAATTCATAGTACTGGGTTGTGATGCATTGTGCATTAAAAGAGTCAGCAATACGGACAATAATGTATTTCTCAGCTCAAAAGCTGTCTATGAAGAGTATTTAATATTCATTTATTTGCGATTTCATCCATACGTTAATATGTTAAAGTGTTTTGATAATTATAATAATCATGTAATTTACTACAGTCAATATCACAAGTGGCATTAATTGGACAATGTTACATAAAACGGAAACTTCCCTAAATTGGATTTTTTTGTGTCCCGATCGATTCCGGCTTAGACAGATTTTACTTTCATAAAAACTTTAAATTGTCAAATATTCTTTGTTTCAAATTATCATAAAGACATTCATTAAATATGCTTCTAACGAAGTTTAAGTATTTACTTTGCAACGTGGCGTTTCTAAGTAATGAAATTAATTGATATTGGTTTCAATATTCCGTCTCCACACTCATTATATAATCCTAACGTATCTGTAGTATAATCTATTGAACTAGAAACTGAATAATATCTACATTTTAGTGATGTTTTATGTTCATTACATTTCACAAGTTTAGAAATAGTTAGGAACATTGATATTTATTTATTATCAGAAATCATTAATAATATAAAAGCCCAATAATTCTACATTAATTCGATGATACTTACATGATATTTCTTTATTTGAACTCTACGTTCAGAAAGAAATAACACTATTAAAACCCATTTATTCTTTTGTGAACTCTGTAGCAGACTAGTTTGGTCATAATTAAAAAATAACTCTGATAATGAGAATATATTCCTAGTGTATTCTAAATTACATACACGTAATGCAGTTGTTTTTCCAGCAAGGATGTCGTAGCGCTGTTTTCTCAGTAATTAAACTCGCAACTTTGAACGAACCCTCGGAAGAATAGCCTCGGATCTTCGAGAAACGTGAACAAATTTCAATCCGACGACACCCGGAACATTTTGATTCCTCATTAGGAAACGTCTTCACGCCCGTCGGGCGACGTTCTCAATCGCCCTGAATGTGCTAATCTAGCACCCCTTCCGCGTTTTAATCCCGTTAACGAGTTACAGCATTGTGACTCAATTCGTGAAGTGGGGTACAAACCTCGTAAATAGGTTTATGTTAATTAAATGTAAAGAAACGAGAATTTCTGTACGCTAAGCAGATCAACTATTGAGCGGAGAACAATGAAGGGCGTACGATTCTCCTCCAGATATGAAAAGAAGTAATCCCATTTACGTAGTATGACAATATAGCTCCGAGATACTTCTACTGGATAATGGAAAATCCAACAGAAAATTAAGCAGACGTGACTTTTACGTCTCGTAGAGATGTGTTCTTGAGAAACCGTATTTTATTTGTCTAAGAGCGAGTGAGGGACAGAGAAAGAGAGAGAAATAGAGCGAGAGATAGAAAGAAAAGAGAAAATAGAGAGAGAACGCGACATGTGTTAAAGAAATCTACAACTGTTTTCATGTACCTTCTACGAGAAATGCTTTCTGCGAATCTGCACGAACGAGTACGAATTTCCCCATTGCGTGTTTCCAATTAAGAAAGACCTCTGAAAATCCGAAGCTAAGGTTTCCTTCGCTTGATATACAGAGGAAATTAACCTTTGATGGGGAACCTCAGCGTGGCGAGCCGAGGCGGGGCGGGTGGGGCGGTGTGCGGGGCTTGGCGGGGTACGGGCGCGGGGCGGGCGGGCGGGGCGGTGTGGGGCGGGGAGGAGTGCAGTGGGGGGCGGGCGGGCCGGGGCGGGGGCCGGGGCGGAGCGGGGTGCGTGGCGTCGCGTGACGGGTGTGGTGGGGCGGGGCGGGGCGGGTGGGACGAGGCGGGGCGAAGCGGGGCGGGGCGGAGTGGGCGGGGCTAGGTGGGCGGGGCGGGGTGAGGCGAGGCGAGGCCGGACGGGACGGGAGGGCCAGGGGCGGGCGGAGCGGGGGGCGGGGGCGGGGCGCGGGGCGGGGCGGGTTGGGTTGGGTTTTCCGGCAAATCGCTCTGTGCGTCGTTCACCGCTCACAACGCTGCAGGCCACCGCAAGAGGCCCCGTGAAACACTAAACGTGCTTGGAGGAATTTAATGGGAGACGGAAGGAATAAAAATGGGGGCGGAATTTATAGACAAAGGAAACGAAAATAAATGGAGGTGTAGACGGAATACTTTAATGAAAACAAATGTCTCTACTTGAAAGACGGATCGCGTCGCGATTGTGGGGGGAGCGCGGATAATAAATGTAATTAAAGTTTATTTTTCACGCAAAAGGTATCTGTTTTATGGCCAATGAAACCAAATATGGATGGCGGTAAGAAATGTGTTACAGGAAAGAAGAAGGGAAGAATATCTAACCTGATAAAATATAGTACACACTACCTGCCGCCGTTTAGGAGGTTTCGGAAAGTGCAATCTAGCGTATTTAACGGCAACTTTAATTCTGCCATAAGACCAATTCTCTCTCTCCTACAGACTTTCTGGGTAATGAACTATTTTCAGACAGTTATTAGACAATATCTTCGGTTTTGTCTTTCATGATAGTCATTTACGCAACAACAAAATACATACTGCAAACCTTTCCTATTACATTTGTAAAATGGTCCCTGTCAAAAGAACGTATATTGTAAATTACCCTTTATTTCCAAGTAATAAAAATCTTAATTTTATATTTTTGATAAATCATTTGGATTTTTATTAGTAATAGCAATAAATCTATTTTCAATTTTTAATTTTCAATAACAAAAGATCTATCTTTTCCCCATAAGCATAAACATGTATTAAATCTTTAGTAATACTAAGGATTTTTTAAACGTTTACCAAAAACGTTAGCTAATTTTATTATCTCGCTCACAATTTACGTAGTACAGAGGAAGTTATGTTGCTGGGGTAAGAAAGGCGAATTTTTACGGAAAAATTCGTAAAGTAGGTCCCTGATACCCAAAATGAAGATAAGTTTTGTTCATATATGTAGTAAATTAATTCCTTTTTATACGTATATTCGGAATCCACGTGTTGAGAGTGCTTGATACCAAAAAGAAATGGGATTATGGCACGACATCTAGCCATCCCTTCGTTCATTTGTCCGTTCGTCCATCTGTCTATGAAAAACGCTAGTGGTTAAACCGTAAACTGGATTTTCGTCATAATTGATATTCCTCAATTGATCTGGCTGATGTCACTGTCCTTTGAATTCGAAATCAATATTTTAATTTTGGAGAGTGAACATGAAATACATGAAACCTGGACATTTGAGTAATTGTATTAAAAGGGCATCAGTTTACTTCTATAAAAATGTATTTCAGATAAGAATGAAATTAATTAATGAACTAGTAAAACAAAAAGAGCACTTACTTTTCGTTTTATTTGTAAGGGGTACGTAACATAATGTTTATGTTTTAATTTATTTATGTTAATTTATTTATGTTATAATATTGCAACTTGAATCCTACTAATCCTTCAGTCCTGTTTGGAAAATTCAGAAATGCAGCGTAGGGATTTTGTATCTGTAATTTTCAAAAATTCACAGATATATCGGAAAATGATGCAAAAATTATATTTGTAACCACACTTTCATCTATTTGTGTTAAAAACAACAAAACGTTTACGAGTTTGGAGATTTAAGCAGCTGTCTCAAACATAAAAAAACGAAGACTTTACCACCAACGCTGTAATAACTGCAAGATAACCGTTTTAATGTACGCAAAGTATAAGAATTTTTGAGACATTTTTGAAAATTTTCCACGTGTTTCATATGAAAGTGTCTGTCAAGGAGAGTCGTTTTGAGGACAAAGTTCCCAACTCAGCTTCCTATCTGTTTCTTTACAGTTACCCGCAGAGCTCCAGACTTATCTATCCACGCAAAGAAATTTAATCAGACAACACAATATCCTGTGAACGCACCCTCAAAAATAAAAAGATCACAATCACGTGTTGTTCACGGGTGGATAGACGCTTGTCAAAAAATACTTTTCTTACTGTTCCTCAAAACGAGTATTTCCTTCAACCTCATCATCACTTTTCCCCTTGATAACTTTGACTACTCAACGTCTAAGAGGAAGTTAAATGTATTTCCTTAACGTGTTTAGATTTTATTAATTGCACAGTTACTGTAACTTACGTATATTTACGCAGAATTTAAATAATACTGCAATTGTAATTTGTAGTTTTTCGTATTCAATTACTTAATTTCAGATAACTGATACCTACCGACATCCGCAGAGAAATAAGACAAAAAAGGTAGGATGATCAATCCAACATAGAAACGTCAGAGACATTTTCGGATCCGGCAGAGTCGTTAAATCGGGTTTATATCTGCTCCTTTGCAATTACAAACGACGCTCCGATCGTAGGTTCCCAACCCAGAAGAATTGGATCACACAAGCAATGTTCCGTAACCCGCATCGCCACCCTTTCAAAGCTACTCCCCTCCCCATTCACCCCATCCTTTCCTTCCATTTCGTTTCTTCCGTAACGCCAAAACCTGATCTTTCCGTGGTATACCTAAAACAAAGCTCCCTTCTAAGCAGTCACCCTCATCATCTCGACAATCTGTTAGGGAACAGCCATCCACAAGTACTGAATTTTATTACTCGGAAGAACGTAATATACATGGGGCTAAGTTGAAATGAAGCTAGGTTGAAGGTCGTTTCAATTTTAATTCAATAGTCAGTTCCTATTGTTATGGTTCATTCCAATTATTATGTCCTATCTTTATCGTACTCATACTAAACGTTCAATTCCTCTTTTTATATGATCTCTGAATTCTTTGAAAGCCATGACCTCTTCCAATGTATCCGTGCCATCGTAACTCTAGCCTCTCCTCCTATCCTCCCCGCGACCCCCGTATCCTCACGGGTCTCCCCTAGGATCGCCCCCTTGGATGGCGAATGCTCCCCTGCTCTAAAGCAATCTCGGACGCGCTCAAAGCCAGGGGGATCCTATCACGCGAGACCGGCACGGTATGGTGGGGTCCTTGCACTCCCTCTTCCCCCCTCCCCCCACACAAACGTAGAGGCACTCAGGTGTTCCGACCCCGCGGACGATTGTCCTCCCGGCGCGGGCGTCCGCCGATGAAGTCGGACGTGATGGGCCAGCAGAACGCGCGCCCTGGCTGGGTCGAGGCCATAAACCTCTTCGCCGCTGATAGGAGGCGCTGGGAACAAACGAGGGCGCTTCGTTTGGCATCGAGGGTCCTCGAATGGCGGTGTCGCTCGCATTGCGACGCGGAGTATGCGTTCCATGACGGTTATGGCGCTCGTTCCGTGTACGTCACAAAGAGCGCTCGTTGCGAGTCGTCAAAGCGAGCCCTTCGTTATCGTCACGAGTGATCGTTAACTACAATTTTTGTGATTGGTTTGTGATTGAAGCCATGCCAAGCCAGGCTTATGTTACAATCTAATGTAGTTTTACGTTCTGAACTGGCGCGGTATGAACTAAGCAACAATAGTAGAAGTGTTTTTTTATTGTAAAAATGAAATTATCTTTCTTTTCCTTTCCGTTCCAAAGATCACGCAAACAATATCTTCCCCATTCTCTGGAACTAAGTTAAATCATTTTAAACAGTTCATTCATCATTTATTAAAGCCCGAGAAATGTATCGTATGGACTTTCATGTCAAGCGAATCAAATCAATTTTTGATACGTATGTAAGGTATCTGGTAACATTTTTGATAAACAATTTTGTTGTATTCTACAAGAATTTGCCTTTTTTTAAATTAACCAACTCATTAAACTCAAACCTCTTTTAAATCAATAGAATTTATAGCTTTTAAGACGACGTTTTTATTGTTCTCAGGATTTAGGCCCTTTTAGAAGAAATATGACGTAATTAATTTCGTTTACGTGAGTGTCATGCGTTACTGACTTTTATAGTATTCATCAAATGATGAAACCATATATTTCATTTAGTGTGTGACGTGTTGTGAAAAAACAGTCATTGATGTCTTTAAAAAAAAAATTCATGGAAGGATTTCACACCTTCCTGAGCAATAAATTTAGTTTTCATGTGAACATCGTAAGCCCTAGATTTACGGTTGTGGAGAGGAAAAACTAAAAATAAATCTGCAACAACAATGGAATCAAAAACGGAAAGCACCCGTTGGAATGCTCTTCCAGCGTGTTCTCGACAAGATGGCGCCGCGGTAAACACAACGTTTTAACGCAGGCCATAACGGTGGACGCTCTGCAGTACGGGAGCTGTCGTTGTCGTCGGCGGCAGAAGGGGCGGGAGGAAGTCTGCGGGATCGCGCAGTGGGAGGAGGGCGCGTGAGGGCGGGGTGGAGGGGCGGAGCGGTGAGCCGGCGGCGCCCGCAAGCCGTGTCGGCAAGTGCACGGAAATGGTCGAAGCTGTGCTGTGATCCCCCGCGCCGCCGACACGCCCTTCAATATCCAAGGCAGACGACCAGCCCGCACTCCGCCTCCCCCCCGCCCCCCCCCCCCCGCCCCGCCCCGGTCGCTTCCGCAACTGCCCGTCGCCCCGCAGACCGTCCTACCGCGACGTAAATCTGAAAGACAAAGTTTCTCTTGGGACCGTCATGCCGTAATGGCTTTGAAAATTTCGCGTAGAAAACGTTTATGTTCCCGGATCCGACCAATGAACACGAAGGGGCGGGGTGGAATAATGCATTGAGCAAGTGGTGCGATCGTAATTTTCAAAGGGATATCAAGTCTGCTAGACGCGAAGTTTGTTTGCAAGGGATATGAAAATTCTGAAGGTACTTGAAAGATATTGCTCTTTTCTAATGAATTTGTTTTCAAAAAAGTTATGATGTTTTTTTTTTTTGTGAATGAAGCAAAACGAAATAAACTTCACAGGCGCATCGTATATCTCTTACAGTAGGCAATCTTACAAGAATCCATCAGACAGAGCCACGAAAAACTGTTTTCAGTAAGCGATAAAAATGCACAGAACATTATAACCAGTAAAAAGAATACATGTTGACATTTTTAATAATATACGAATACTATATAAATCAAAGTAAAAGGCACAAAAAAGAATAATAGTACCAAAAAACTGATGTAAAAATGTATCCTCTGAAAGAGCGTTAAATGCGGTCTTAAAATTTGATGTTATTTTTTTTTGTCTGCAACTAACATAGGTGTCGAAAGTGTTTATAAATCTTTGTTTATTTTAATCTTCCTGCTTCATGTGTTCCACTAGAATTTAAATTTAATATTTCGCCAAATGGATTCGAAACAATTAAAATTACAGCGTGTAATAGTAGATATTTTGAAAACTGAATGAGAAATAAATAATATTTAATACATAATAATCACATATATGACCATATTTATAAATTAATTTATGAGTTATTGTTGTAGATATCAATTGTGTTCTTTCAAACTATATGTCCGAATTTATATTTGTGTTCTCAGTACTAATCCATGTCTTTAAAGAGCACATTTATTAAAAAACACCTTTGATCCCGTACCTCCCAGGAAAAATGCTCGAAACTTTCTTTCGCCGTGGATTGAAATCTATTCGCATAAATTGCGAGAGATTAAAACTTGGAAACTATTGTTCCCTAAACCCTTTTGTACATCGAAAGGCTGGAAGGTCCTTCAAGATCCTATACGTTATTCTACTTCGCAATACAAACACTTTAAATTTTTATCAGTAAGATTTACCTTTTACTTTCTCGCCTTACGAATTCTTCGTAAGAAGAGAAAGTTTTGTAATCGTGCGCCAGAAAACGCCGAAATTCTGCCAGAAAAAAAATTATTGTTGGGTTCTGGTTTTATTTTGATTTACAATTAAACTGTTTCATTTCTATTTTTTTCAAGGTAATTTGTTATATTCTCTCTTCCTCACTCAGACACGAAAAAAAATTTTGTCCACAATGATTACTGAGAAAGTGAAAGTGTAATTTCTTCATTCTTTCACTAATCGACCTACAGCATCTCTGTTGCCACTACCAAATTTTTATCAGTTAAACAATGAAAAATTACGTTCTATCAAATTAGTACTTCCAATAAACAAATATCTCACTACAAGGTCTATTTTTGCTACTAAACCATGTTCTCATTGCGGAAAGTAGGCTCAATTCTATTTTTATTGTTGTTGACCACACAACCTTCCTTCAATGAAAATGAGAGCATTAACCTGTGGCTGCAGTATTAGCAGAATGCATAATTATTTTTGCTCATTAGCGTCCAAGAATCCCGTTTTCTACGTCACTGGTTACGTGTCAATTAGCTGTAGGATTGTTTGCGCGCGGTGCAGGATTAAACACGAATACAAAGCCAAAGCCCGAAAACGCAAATTACATAAGGCTCTGAAAGTCCGATCCCATTCAAGGCAGAATTACGTAATAGGCGGCCACCAGGCTAATCGTCGAATGCCGTTCAATGGCATTCTTGTTAACTGGTTGAATGAGTAATTCGAATAATTTGATGGCTGGAGATAATCAATCCGGAATCGAATTCTGAGCACATTATTGTTCATGTCGAACATTCCAATGGAGGTATGCCGCAAGAAGCAACGCGTCAGAAAGAATTGAGGAATTCCAGGAACACTTTGAAGGGAAAATATATATCTCACCGGTGCAACATGATTCCATAACTCAATTTTGAAAATCTATCGAACATTTTGGAACGTCACTTACCAAGTGGTCAGTTTCTCCCTTTTGTTATTTGACTTTCAATATTATTTTGAGCGAAAAGGTACAATAGCTATACAAAACTATACACTAAGCAAAACAAAATTGTCGAAAATTGAATTCTGACTTTCGATAATAAGTGGTACAATCAATTTTGTAGTTATAATATTCCATTTTCTAGAAACCACTAACGTTTTGATTTAACAACTCTCCCATATTCATACTAAACATCATAGCCATAATTTGACCAAAAATTATAAACGATTTTCATAATATTGCTTTTAATGAATTACGTATTTGGAAATTTATTGAATTTTTCCAGAAGCAGGTATTGTTGTTTCTAAGAAGAGATCTTTTGAGAATAATTATTTTCCTGACCGAAAAAACGTTGAAGGGAGGAAACGTAGAGGGAACGAAGAAACACTTGCGAGTCTCCAAGAAGGAAAATCGTGACGCCGCCGTATGCATTGTAAGCTAATCAACACTGCGCAGCTCAGTAACTAAATTGTGAGGCTGAAAGGACTAAACTAGTCACGTTTTCTCGAAGACGATTGCATTTTGCATATGTAGGGGACCTTCGGGTATCATGGTATATCATGTAATTTTGGAGTAATAACGCAGCTTAATATTGCTTAAAACTCAAAATCGAATTCAATAACATAATCATTTAATTATTTATTATTAAAAATTTCATATTCTGCAAACAATATACAGTGAAATCTGTCTAAACCGAAACCTGTACAAGCCGGAAACCTCCCTTGACCGGAAAAATTTCTCAGTTCGTGAAGTTAAATTGCATTTTACACAGCATAAAATGGAATCTGTCCAACACAGAAACGGAACGGTTTTTCAAGCCCTGCAGAGGAAAAACCCTTCATAAAACGGAATTTCTGCAAATTTACTGCACTTGGCCGAGAGACGCAAGATTCTATTCATGGAATGAATGCATCTGCAAGTCTGTTTTAAAAGAATAAATATAATTTTAAAAGAAAACTAATTCGAGAAATAAAAAAGCAGTCGAAATGTCTCAGGTCCTTTTTTTATTCTGGCTTAATTTTTCTTTCTGAACTATTATATTTATATCTTTTGTAAATAATAAACAATTTACATGTTTCTGTAGTGATTCTATACTTCTGCAATGCAAATCTTTCCTTAGAAAGCATTTTTTCAAACCAATTTTTGAGTTCTTAAAGCGACTTATCTATTTAGAATATCCCAATAGTTTATTAGACAAAATATGCTTAAAATTTTCTTAGGAGCTTATTTTCAAAGTTTCGACTTTTCCTCTCCGGGCACTGTATTATTACTCCAAGTTTCATAACTGCACATCTTCTAAAGCAGCAGGTAGTTATTCAAATTCCTTCTATCTCAAGAAGCGTGCCGATCGGCAACTGAAGGCTCCTTTAGCTTCCCCGCCGTACTCCAGCTTCAGACCGCACCTTTATCAGTTGCCGCCGTCTGATGTGACAGCTATGTAATTTCACGTCGCGAGAGAGGAATACGAAGCCACGTCGAAGGAGAGTTTTGTTTATCTTTATCCCTCAACTTTCCTCGCAAGCGTTGCGGTTTGGCCATGCCTTGTCACCTGATTCAATCCTTTCTGCCTAGGTGGAAACTTTCTAAACTATAAAAATAGTTGTGCAAACCATCGAGGTGATGAGCTCACAGTAAAACCTGATTGTGGGAAACTCATACTTTTATTTAGCTACTTGCAGATTTAAAAAATTGGTCTTCTTCTTTATCTTTTGACCATATCTCGTACACCATCCAAAGTTATTTCTTAAATGCAGTAATTGTACATGTTAACACTGATGTATTAAGAAGCTCTTAGTATTTCATCGAGAAAAAAGTGACATTACAGAAAATTTCTCTTAGTGTTAAAAAGTAATACTTTCTATTCGCAGAAAATTATTTAAGGAAGACTGAATCAATGAACAAAACGAATGTGAAAAAGCTACCTGACCCTCCAACTAATTTATCAAGTTCAACAGGTGATTTTACATCAATAATAAGTTCGTTTCGTCAGAGTACTAAATAAAGTCTATATTTTGTTTCCTACTATACGAAACTGCAATAGCATATACACGTCCGTATTCTTTATCACTTTCAACTACGCGCAACAGTTTAACGTGACCTGAAACCCTCATCGCACCTTAATACATTTTTCAGGCCGCCAGAAAATTAAAACCACGCTTTTATTGCAAATGAGAAAATATACACCGGGCGAAGCTCGCACTAACACGGAGCGAAACAAATTAATCTGCCGTCCGTAAGCCTCTCCAGAGATTTATTTCCCTTTCATGCTTTGTTGCAGTTCAACTTCGTGGGCAAACTGCTGGGGCCCAAAGGCAACTCACTGAAGCGGCTGCAAGAAGACACCATGACCAAGATGGCGATTCTCGGCCGCGGCTCCATGCGAGACAAACACAAGGTGAGTCTGTTAACATATTCGTGTTTTAGTAGATTGAAATAAATAATTTGGTATAATGTTTAGTTTTAGATGTAGTAGGAAGGATTAGGTGAAAAATATAAACCTGATCTGTGAAATTTCATAAAATAATTCTGCTTTAAAGACTGCAAAAATTATTTCAATACTGTTTCTATCCAGCCAACTTAATTTTATTTTCACAGATTATATACAGTACAACTTTCAAATTTCATTCATTTATTTTAAAGCATTTTTTAAACCATACATTTTTTCTGAAAAAATAATGAACTAGAGAACTCTTCTATTAATGCACATTGCAGTAGATTAAAGCCAAAATGTTTTTACACAGATAAGGAGAGTTACCTTGAGTTTTAAATAAAAAATCCCCCTTCGTCTTCAGAGGGGCAGAACGTAGTGCCTGTAGTTATTTTACTTTCACATATAGTGCAAGGATTTTTTGTGTGAATTGAATTGCATGTTGAATAGTTCATCGAATCGAAAAAATACCACTGATCAATTCCTTACGTAGCTTGTGTGTAGAGAAGATAATATTTCAAAACAATACGAGTTACATTTGGTATTAGAGATTTAAAAAATTTCGAAATAATTTTTCGTCTCAATATTGCTTCAAATTTTATTTTTCAACATTATTAGAATACCAGTTTTTTAAATATTGCGTCTTGACGTTCTTTTTTTTTTTCTCCAAAACAGAGCAAATTCACACAATAAACGAATGTTTTAAGCGAAAGGGAGATGGGAATATAAACAACTAAAGTTTGGGAAAATAACGAATTGTAATATCTAGTCCCAAGAAAGGTCTTCTAGAACGGGAGAAGCAGTAAAAAAGAAATTGTTAGGTAAACAGCATGCGGACTGGCAAAGACAATACGCTTTCCACAGTACAGCACACGATGCGCCATCCATGATGTGGCGGCTATTAGCCTCGGGCGCTCGAAACCAAGTTTTCGAGTCTCTTACAAAACACAAGTAATATTTCTTATGCAGTAGCCTACGAAAAGATAAATTTTTGAATGCTTAATTACATTATTGTAGAATACCATTACTCCGTAACGCGGTTTGTCAGAAATATTCCATATTGGGTTGAAATGAAGATATTTTCTCTTTGAAAACACTATTTAAAAAATGGGATATTTTGATTAATTTTTTTCGATAGGATTTTTGGAAATTAAATATTAAAAAAAGATATTTTGGGACTTTCTGTTTCATTTTTGACGGCTCAGCTCTTTATAAATCTAATTCCTTCCCGCAGGATACGAACTGCACAAGTTGCAGAGGTAAGGTTTAAGAAAGTAATAATAATAGAAAAACTTAAAACGAATTTGTGAATTTTAATTTTAAATTGCGGTTATACTTATGAAGGAGTATGAGAACAATAAGTAGCGAAAACATAGGGGAACAATGGGACACATGCCGGGAATATACGAGGACCATATGGGGACGAACAAAACTATATACGTTATAAAAAATACATGGAGGGGGCAGGTGGGGATCGTGTTGCACTTCTTAAGTATTACGAATCTTCAATTACGGTATATATCTAACCTTCTATTCTCATATGAAACTATTTTCACTTTTAAATCAGAGATTCACAAAGTTCAAAAAGCAAATGTTTTGCACAAAGCTAAAAGTCATTGTGCAAAAGGTGTCTATGGTTTTCCAAATACCCAATAACTCGGGAAAACACACAAAAAATGAAACAGTTTCAATTTTGACTGAAAGCAAATATTTGATTGTGAATCCCGCCATTTCTCGTGCTGAGCATATTGACATTTATCACACTTCCAGAAGCACTGCTTACACCTCATGCGACGCACTGTCAAGGAAGAGGCCGCTCGCCATTAAATATTTTATATTTAGGTGTTTCGTTACGAATCAGCAACTTTTTTATGTTCTTAGTATCTTATTGCAGTATTTGTGAAGACCGTTTTTGTTAAAATTTATAATTTACTGCACTTTTACTCGAGAGTAATTTTGTTGTTGTTCTGTGTGACTACTACTTTTTGATACCACTTTATGTGTGGTTTTGTACAGTAAACTAGTTAATATTATAATTATTTTTTTTGCTCGCAATCGGTCGACTAGTACCACGCTTGCATGCATCCTGCATTTACCGTGGCTCAGTATCATTATCGCGATGGCAGATGCATGTAACTTTTAATTGGGGACCAGCATTTAGGTGAGTCAGATTTGTATTCCCCAGGGTTGTTAACTCTGAGGGTATAGAAGATGAAATGATGAAGATAATGAGGGGTGAAAGGACAACACACTCATACAGACACACACAAATACACCCGTGCCCCAGTCGTAACTCAAACCCGCGATTTTCTGGTTCGAAACCACTACGGCACTACTGCCTTAGCGACCTCGGCCATCTAATCAGCTATTATAGTTACATTATTATTATTATTATTATTATTATTATTATTATTATTATTATTATTATTATTATTATATAATGAAAAATGGTGTAGATGTAATTCGGCATCTTTTATTCAGTTCTGTTCGAAAGTAAAGACGAAACAGCGTTTGAGAACGCAGCCTGCTTGCTTAATGTTCCGCTTGGCTCGCTCGGGCGTAATTCCGTCCCACTCTTTCCGCTGGAGGCCCGTGCGGCCCAAAGCGAAGACGAGGAGGAGTGCATTAGGGAAGCAGTTAATTACAGGTCCAAAGTCGTCCCTCAATGAATTATAACCATCCCTTCCGGGGGAGGAGCGTCCTGTGGAGAAACCAATCTGGAGCCTATGGTTCTCATGTTCGCAGAGGGGTGCTGAGAAGATTCTTTTGCAATATTAAGACGGAAGATATATATGTCCAGCTTTACGAAAGTTACGAAACGAGAAAGCAGAGTCTGAGCGCGACCGTCCGAATTACGTTTCTTATCGAGCATCTGCCATCACACACGTCAAAACATTATCGAGTTTGAGAGATCAAAACAAATCAAGATTTTGAATCAAATTTAAGTTTTCAAGGTTGCGAATACAATATTACAGTATAGAAAGCATTGAAAAACTGTCATTAGTGGCGATTCAACATCGTTTACTTTCTCGCTTTATTTATACCAGTTACATTAAATATTAAAATTGCAACTTGTATTGTACGAATCTCTACTTCAGACATCGCTTGAAAAAGTCTCTCTATTAATAAGTGTGAAAGATCCTTAAAAAATAAACAATAATGAAAATTGAAATGTTTTCATATAATTCAGAGTATTGTGTTATACTTTTAGAAAAAATGCAAAGAAACTTCTATCCTTATTTAGAAAAACATATTTTTGTTTTTTTGGAAATTATCTCATTTTGACACAAAATTACTCAAAAAACTACTGATAATTTGACCATCTGAAGGTGAAATAATTTGAAGATCTAATGTTGAAGAATATATTCATATAAGAAAGAAATGCCTATGTACATAAAAATGTAGGACAAGTTTCAACAGAAGTTGAACTTCTGTTTTTGAAATTTCAAAGGTTTTAATAGAAATCGCACTTATAACTTATTTATAGACGCATCGCTCTCTTGTTGAGCAAACATTTTAAAACAAAAGTCTCTTTATCAATAAAAGTGTGAAAGGTGTTAAAAAATAATGAAAATTGCAATGTTTCCTTATAATTCGGCGAATTGTTGCTAATGGCGGCGATGGTGTAACGGTTAGCGTACTGGACTGTTGTACTCAAGTTGGCGGGTTCAAACCCGATCGAAGCCGTGGATTTTTAAGGGCGAAAAAATCCTTCGTACGCCTTCCTTCGGAGGGGAAGTAAAGCCGGCTGTCCCATGTTCGTAGATTTACTTGCATGTAAAAGATCCTCAAGCCTAAATGACGCCTCTGAGCTAAATTCAAAATCGCCTGTTTCTCGCCCAAGAAATACCTACTTTCTCTCCTAGTTGGTGAAAGGAGCGTAGCGAAATTGCGTGGTCAGACGGAAGAGCGGGCCTGATGGCCCGAGTCTCGCCACGTAAAATAAGGCAAATTCAATTCAATTGTGTTAAACCGTTAGAAAAAATCTAAAGAAAAACTTGTATCTTTATTTGAAAAAATATTATGAACTTCATATGAAGTATTTCCAAAAATTAAAATGTTCGTTTCAAGTTTTAGGCCAATCTTTTTGATCAGGGAATATTTATTTTTGGATAAATCCTGTGTATGATTTAGGCGCTAGTGATGTTCACTCTCTGATGAACGGACAATCAGACTGTCTTATTCAGTCAGATTCCTGTGAAATATCAGTATTAGCGCCAAAACAGCACCTACTTTCTTGTATTATATGAATCGAAATATTATCGTGGGAGTAATATCGATTTGGGAGAAAAACCTGTTACGGCGTCGTAGTCGAATGGTTAGGGTTGCGATTGGAAGAGAGCCGCGTCTTTCAACTCGCCACAAGTGCCATTTTTAGACATAATTAAAATTTATGTCATTTTTAGTGTAAAAGTTTCAAAAATTTAATATAACGACTTACATTTTTTAAACTTTTTATGTAGTTTAGCGTGGTATCGATAAATTGAGGAAATACAGTATATCTTGTTTTCAGTTATTTTACAATCACCATTATGCTTTACCAATATTATTCTTTAGATTTTCTGGTTAATATTCATACAATTTATGTAGATTTTTAAGATAATACTTTTCACAATGTCGTTACTTTGACAAAAAAAAATAATACGTTAATTCTAATGTCTCCCGCCTTGAAAAATATTAGGTTTACCAACTACGACAGCATCTGAAAATGGCTAGTCACTACTGTTTAGTCGATTCTTCACTTTCTCAGACATTTATCAACAGCATTTCCCCCTCCACCTTTCATTGATAATTCGTTTCAAAATGATTAAATCAGCTTATTTATTTCTTTTAACAATTACTAGTATCATGTGAATGTGATAACATCATCTTGTTATTTGAGGGCACCACACCCATTCATTACGTAATTGATGCTTTGATTCAATTGTGAACACATGTATTTCACGTATGCTACTATCACCTTTCGATGCTTAAATGTGACATATACATTAGCGGAAATGAAACAAATGTGTTTTTAATACAAGTGTTGTATCGGATGTCTGCGAACACTGGGGACCAAGGCGCAGTACATCCAAACGTTGCTAATGGCCTCGCGATGCGCAGATGAACATCACTGAAAATGAATTGCTGTGTTCATTTGCTCGTAACATCGATAACGCACAGTATGTAACACAAGAACGATAAACAGGGTCCTTTGATTTGTAGATTTAGAACAATGAGCATAAATAAAATTTATGTTCGAACACGATATGCTCATTACCAATAGAATAAATGTGATGTGATATGTGAGGGCCAGTGCACCAGTCGAGACATTACCATTACATTGCAGTCATACTGATAAACATATGGAAGAGCTTTTGTGTGTTCACGAGATCGTGTAGTTATGAGGTACTAAGTAGAAATTGGTGAAGTGAAATGAAATTGAAGGGCTTAGTGGGTGGCTGTGGAAACGTAATATCATAAATACTTATAAATTAAAATACCATTAATATAATAATAATAATAATAATAATAACAATAATAATAATAATAATAATAATAATAATAATAATAATAATAAAATTCCGATCCAATGGCCGAGATCGCTAAGGGAGTAGTGCAATGGCGGTCTCGGAGCAAAGCTTCGCGCGTTCGAGTCCCGCCTCAGGCATGGTTGTGTCGTGTGCGTCACTGTATGTCCCCCAGAGATAACTACCCTGGGTTGTAAAATTGAAATCAGTGTTAAAATGCTTACCTCCGCCCCCAATAGTAAGTAACGTGTACCTATTCAATGAATAATAATAATAAATTAAAAACTATGAACTTATAACACAGTTCTAAGAACGATATCTTAATAGATTTTCTCAATCTCAATAGTTATAAGAAGTGATCTCAATAACTTAAGGAATTAACAAGCGTTCGCGGAAACACTTGAAAGCACTTGATTCCCGCCAAACTATTTTCTGACAAACATATAGTACTTCATTAGTTAGCTCTTATATGACGGGATTTTTTACCTAAAATCATAAATTGCGCTATTAATTAAAAAATGATGTTGCACAGAGGAAAATGCTGTATCACTGTTTTCAGTTTAGTACTCGCTTAAATAATTTTCTGCTTGTTATGCAAGTCTCGAAAATGTTCTAAAATTAACTTTAAAAAACTAATATTTCATGTACATAGTATGTATATATTAATGTAACAGAAACATCGTATTTTATTGTTGTGGAGAAAAATCCCCATTGTATTAATTAACGAAAAATTAAAAACGCAAATGATAGATAGATAGATTTATTATTTCTGCAGGTAGATATATAACCTGGTGGCAGAACACTACAATTTACATATTACAACTAAGAATAGTAATGCACATTAACTTAAAGCACTTACTTTAATGCACTTACTTTAAGTATTTCCAAGGAGTTACGCCGTCGTACGCGTATGTTAGACCAAACTCTAAAATGTCTAAGATATGACTAATGCGCTACAGATCTCTGCAGATTTACTTACAAGTACAATCAAATTTCTTAAACGCGTAACATAGCGCGCGGCGATGGTGTAACGGTTAGCGTACCGGACTGTTGGTTCAAACCCGATCGAAGCCGTGGATTTTTAAGGGCGAAAAAATCCTTCGTACACCTTCCTTCGGAAGGGAAGTAAAGCCGGCTGTCCCATGTCAGTAGATTTACTTGCATGTAAAAGATCCTCAAGCCTAAATGACGCCTCTGAGCTAAATTGAAATCGCCTGTTTCTCGCTCAAGAAGTACCTCCTTTCTCTGCTGTCCCATGTTAACAGATTTACTTCCATGTAAAAGGTCTTCAAGCCTAAATGACGCCTCTGAGCTAAATTGAAATCGCCTCTTTCTCGCCCAAGAAGTACCTCCTTTCTCTGCTAGTTGGTGAAAGGAGCGTAGCGATATTTGCGTGGTCAGACGGAAGGACCTCAGACCTTATGGCCTGAGTCTCGCCACGTAAAATAAGGCATTAATTCAATTCAATTCAATTCAAGTCTCCTGTTACTTCCCGCAACCGGGCCCGACGCCTCGGGTGACTCGCCGTCATTCTGCCCCCTGTCGTTCTGACAAGCCCCGTGCCCAACCGCAGCCGCGCGGTTGAGGACTGAGGACAGGGCGAGGCCGCGACCGCAGGTCGCCATGCCCGCGGACACCTCTATCCTCTGGCCTCTCCTCTGGCCCGCGGCGAATTGTTTCAGCCGGACGCTCTAATAGGCCATTAGCTAATTACCGCACGGACAGGCGGCGGGCCGACGCCTCTGGTCGGGCGAAGCGCGCCGCCATAATCTACATTTGTAAAATTCACCTTGGAAAACCACAGAACGAATGCGTCTCTTATGAAAAAACTACCCAATCTGCGGAAAGTATCAGCGCTGGCCAAGTGACAAATCGCGGTGACGCGTTTCTCTGTTGGCGAATCACAAAATTATTACAGGCGCGTGCTGCGAACAACGTAATTATCCGTTAAACGACCTCTGGCGGTGCATGGGTGCATGTGTGGCCCGATCGCCCGACGTGGCGGGGCGGGCGGGGCGGGGC
>BOPP01000093.1:1139982-1158713 GCA_017312745.1 Gryllus bimaculatus
GAACTGCGTGGGCGAAGCGGAGTGACAGCGTGATACAAGCGTGGTGGCGACAGCGGCCACAGCGGTACAACTGGAATACGGGGCACAGCATTGGGGAACATGTGGGGAATACTGGCTTGGCGACAGCGTGGTGACAGCTTGCGACAGTGGGATGACTGCTTGGCACACGTGAGGTGACAGCGGGGATGACAGCGTTGGGCAACAGCGCGGCCGACAGCGGTGGGGGTACAGCGGGATAATAGCGGGGCGACAGGCCATGGAAGTGTGGATAACGGGGCGTGGGCGAAAGCGGGTGGTACAGCGTGGCGACCAGGTGATACGGCGTGGCGACGCGGTGTGTGACAGCGTGTGTGACAGCGTGGTACAGGGTGGCTTGGCAGCGGGGGCGACAGCGTGGGGCAACAGCGTGGGCACACGGGGCGCCAGCGGGGGCGACAGGCGTGTGCGAACATGGGGCGGGATTGCGATGGGCGGAGCGAAGCGCAGGTTGGCGGGTCGTGGGCGGGAGGCGGCCGCCCGCTGTGGGCGGGTTAGCGGCATCCGTGGAGGCCACTTCGACCGCCAGTTATTACGCGCCCTGGTAAACACAGGCAAGGGCCGTGGAACCGCTCGCGCACGACCGGCCGACGACAGCCCGCGTGCATTGGTTGGTTTTTGGGGGGGGCTGTGCCCTGCCTCAACGGCAAGGGAGACGATCAGAAGGACAGATCAACGCCATAGCAATGCTACAACGAAACATGAGCGGAAATTAGGAAAAATGATGAAACATACTCATAAAATGAAAACGTCGCCAACGCGAGCCAATTGAGTAAGGAAATTAGAACAAACTAATTAGTGGAGAGTTCAGTAAATGCTAGAAAACAAAGTACCGAAAATGAGGAGGCAAGGAGTAAAATAAAGAAATGTATATATGAAGGCGCATAGGTACAGAAAAATAAAAAAAAAAAGTTCAAATACGACACTGAAGTACCATACCAAAATACTTTGAAAGCTGGTGTATTGAAATGTAGATCGGGGGAAAGGGAAAACTTACAAAAACGGAAATACAGCAAATTCAGAAGTTTGCAACCAGCAACGGCTGACGGAAGCAAGAAGAATCAGGTCATCCCAGAGAACAGAAAGAGACGCGGGCAAGGTATCGTTGAGGCGCGAGTGGTGGCGGGCGTGGGGGGCGGCGGCGGCGGTAGAGGCGCGCGGGCGTCCGGTCAATGGGCGCCCTGAGTCAGCCCCCCCTCCTACTCCCCCTCCCCTGCCTCTGGCACCAATCACCGCGCCCCCCCCCACCGAACCGGCCCCCGCCGCCACCGCAACAATTGCGCGCGCTGCTGCGCGTCCGGTTTGGCCAAAAACCGAGCCGGCAATAATAATTCGACTCTCATAATATGTAGATTACAGATACCTCGACGGGGGAGGTGTGACCGCAAGCATAAAAATTTCTTCAAAAAGTCGTTATTGGCAGCGTTTAATTCATGTCATACAGACGTTGTTTATACTCACGTAAGATAGTTCTCGAGATAAGTGTGAGGCACCTTGAGGGCAACAATAACCAGAGATAAGCTAGATTAGTTACGTAAATCTTAACATCTATATTGAGGCAATCTTACAATAATTGGGATTATAATACAGAGGAGATATAACACTCGTGCAATCGGAAATGTCTATCGACCACAGTGAATAAGTGAAGTTTTAAGAAATAGTTCGTTTGACTTCGAGAGAGAGTGACGTATGGGGGTAAGGGTAAATTGGTCAACAACGTGGAATGCCAAATCAGAGAAAAGATGCCATCTGATACAGGCCACAGTACGCGAAAATTTAGCTTACCCCCCTAAAGAAGTTTCCCCTAAGCTCGCTTACTCCACTTAAGCCTCGGCTACCCCACTTAAGCTCGCTACCCTCCTAAGAGCTTACACCCACTAAGCTCGCTTACCCCCCCGTATATCGCTTTACCCCTCACTAAGCTCACCGTCCCATTAAGATCCTTACCCTCCCTAAGATCGCTTACCCCCTATATCGCTACCCCCCTAAGACGGGCTTACCTCGCTTATGATCGGGCTACCCCCTCCCTTAAGATCTGGGCTTACCCCTCCACAGTTGGGCACACGTTTGACGAGTCATGCTGTTTGCGAGAAGGATAGTCTTGCGTTAAAGCCTTACGATGTATTATTCATTTAGATATTCATGAATATATTTTACTGAAATGTTCATCTTAATATGATCAGAGTCTTTTGCCACCGCCTCTCATCATTTGACATTTCAACTATACTCTCGAAACAAGCGTATACATAATGGAGAATGTCAATAACAGAGGACACTCAAAAACTTGTTTCAACTTCCAATAATATTCCAGTTTAAGGTTATTTAACAAACCGATCCTCGCTGGCAGCCCACAAAGCTATCACATAATCAAACTTCTGAAACTAATTAAAATCGGCCGGGCCATTACAAAAGCATCCGGCTGCGTTATCCGGCGATTTTCATTCAAATATAAAACCCATTAGTGATAAACTAATCACACACAGGTTAGGCGAAGCTATAAAATGATAATGTTCGAATTAAAACGCCATATTTTAGATACATGTCCAAATACTGCAGAGAATATTTTGTGTAAATATAATTGAAAAGAAGTTATAAATCCCCACTCCACATCTTAGAGTTTTCAAAGTTTTTTTAATGAATACATGTTCAAAAATACAATACTTATCAACACAACAAGAAGGAAAATGCTATTAATTAAAAAGAATAACGATAAAACATATACAACATATATTCTTATAAGACGGTTACTTATTTTTTCCTCCCTGAGCCTAATCATAATAAAAAGTAGCATCCCATACACGTATACAATTTAAAATCTCAAATAATTCTAAACCAAATTCAATAATTTTTTACTTAATAATATTCTCACTTAGTATGTAAACTTCATAATTTAAAAATATTTTCTCTATATAATTGAATCCGTTCCAATCACTGCATATACTAACATACAATTTTTGGCTACACTTGGGAGTAACCAGCAATTGAAAAATGCAGCTGTCATTTCTGCATACCTGCGAATATATATTAAATTAAAATTAAATAATAAATCGAACAAATATACGAGTAATGGAGAGATATTATCGAATGTACATAGAAGGTTCTATGTGTTCGAAACACTCACTAACCTTCAACACGAGCGTCAAATAATACATTTTATGTTAATACAATGCCTCTTACTTCTTCGGGGTGTTCCGTAGCCATCCCCACTTTCCCGGTAATATCGCCAAGACGGGCTCTCGTGCGTTATAAACCACCAGCGTATAATTAATCATTTGTTTCGTTTCATTCCATTACATGCCTTCCCAGAATGCCATTTTAGAATAGTCTGTCCGAGACAAAAATAATTAACAGTAAATTAAAAATAAAAATAAAATAACATAGCAAACACGAAATAATGATTACTTGGGAGATTTGTCGGTTAGAAAATCTAACGACAACTCTCCAAACAAGAGGATAATACTATTCATCTTTTAATAGTCCAAATAAATTTCCCTCGATCGCAATTTTCTCCTCAATTCGTCTCATTAAATAAATACCGAGCCGTCGGTCGAAAAACGTGAGACTTGAACTATGCATTCATGTTAAAGAGAAGTTTTTTTCGGGCCACAGCCAGAAATATTAACAATGCCATATGTACCCACCGGAAAATTCCCTTCCTTAAAAATTCCCCTCAGAATGGGGGAATCCACACCGACTTTCACCGCGGAATAGTACCCCGAATCATAGAGGATGTAACAAACCCCCTTCGCAATGTGAGCAAATCAGCAACTTCATATTTAGAAACTGAGTAGCCTAAAACCAATTAATTGCAACACCACATAATATATATTAGAAAATAGTTTTTGCTCAGTAACTTCAAAGAAAGGGTAAGCTGAAGGCAGTAGCGAACTACGCGGCTCCTTATGAATTACAGCATTGCTGATTATTAGACCAAGCGGAAAATCACAACAATCTCACATTATCGTTGGTGACTGTGCATGTAAGTGCACATGTTGTATGTGTTTTAAGCCTCACATATAACGTCGTTGTTCTGTAATTTCACTCGACGCTTGTACGTTAACATAAAAAAATACTACAATAAAAAATAAAACGGAACAATTTTAATATTAATGCAATTCAATGTCACAATCGACCAAAACATTGCAAAAATGATCATAAGACTAATAAGTGTAATACCGTTTTTGAACTTCTCTGCGATGGTCCAAGAACCTGAACCTTAGTGAAATCTGTATCGTAATGAGACATATGCAACGCGTGCAGCCATCAAATCACAGAATTGTACAAGAATACAAAATAGTATTAACTACACAGGCGCGAAACCGGCTATCACTGCACAATCGGTTTGACGTCCGGGTGTGAGCGACCAAACGAGTGGCGGGGGAAATCACCGTCGCGGTGCGTTGCAATAGACTATTTTTAACAAGTCATCGAAATGAAACATTGCTGAAGTAGAGGAAATAAAGAGTATCAAATAACTAGAAATACTTAATTCACAAAAGTAAATGAACCAGGGGTTCTGTAACACGATTGTTAAATAAAAACAAATTTACCGTCAAAACGTAAGACAATTGCGGAAACCGGTAACGATGTTCCACACTCGCAATTCGGGACACTGTAAAAAATACCTTCTCACACAAAAACAAGCACGAAAAACCACGTTTCGCGCAACGGATGTAAAATCATTTTCATTTTGTGTCTAACTGGTAGGCGCGGGAGCGGGGGAGGGTGTCGTGGGTACGGGGCCATTGGCGGCGGCGCGTTCCGGGGCGGCGGCCCGGGAGGAGTCACTCACGCCGCCCCGGTCCGATAGGCTGCGGCGCCTGGGCGGCACGCCCCCGCCCTCCCGCCGCCCGCCGCCTCCGATAATATTTAATCCCGATAAAAGTGTAATCCCGCGTGCAGCCTCTCCGCCTACGAAAGAGCATGAGCCATATCGCCCAGGGCCGCGCCAGCTCCCACCCGGCCCACCCGAAACCCCGAAGGGGGGAACTGGAAGGTACATGGCAGCGACTTGTCCCGACCCAGGAATTCACGCACGGCACCTATACCCGACACCGGTGTTTGCGGTGAAATTCAGGAGTGTGTTGGTCCCTGCCAGTATAAGAATCATTCTACCACTTTCAATATTGCATGCTGTGGTAAATACGATCACTAAATACGTTTTAGTGAAAATAATAATCAAATTCCAAAATCTATATTGCTTGTGTTGGCCTGATAGGGTTGGCCTCGTCGGATTAGACTAAATCAGGGGCAACTACCCGTTAACAAGAGAAAAGGGGTCGTTATTTCAAACAAAACATCCCCATGCATTTAATTATAAAATATATCCTAAAGTAATAATACGGTTTTTTTTTTAATATAGTAAATTAGACGGGTCATCTGCAAAAAAACCTATGGAAGAAAACTAAATTTCGGCACAACTAAGTTGGACTCGGAACAAAAGCAAAATCTCCCTCCCCTCCAACCCACTGAATAAATGATTCTCGAATAAAAAATACTAATCGGGAATTTTTTATCCAAACAAACCTTCAATGAGACAGCAAACTAAACTATCGATAATAAATACATAAAAAAAAAAATACTGTAAATAGCTTAAAAATGAAAGAAGTAAGAATAAACGGAAAAAAACAGAGCGAAGTTTAAAGGGAAATAGTCGTTTGAGGAGGATGCCAGGAAAAAGTAAATCCAAGGACGTCTGCAAATTCACGCAGTATAAAACGTACACCACTCGCGCTATTGCTAAAACAAACCATGTCAATTTTCCGCACACATCCAAGCTTGTTACTAAGAAATCAACCCAACCTAAACGTATTTATTTTTTATTAAAGAAACTAATTCCCATGACAGAATAAGAAGAACCACTAAATTTGAAGCAAACACTTAATCAATACGGGACTCTCAACTTCGATATCCCCTTGTAATCACACACACACACTTACCCATACACACATAACATAATACATACATACATACATACACATACATACATACATACATAATATACACACAAATAAAATACATTCATACATACAGCATATACAGACATGCACACAAACACAAATGCAAACACATACATACACCAAACACACAAATCATACACACATACATACACTCATACATAACGATCATACATACACACATACATACCACAACAACACACATACAATATCCATACACACATACACTATATCCATACATAACATATACAACATACTTACAGACAACAATCACACCTACTACACGCGTACCCATTTGCAAAGCAATTCCACAGGTTCAGTCACAGAAACGCGCCGCACAAACCGCGAACATCGGCGCTGTGGCGCGCGCAAGAGACAAGAGAGAAGAGAGAGAAGAGAGAAAGAAGAGAGAGAGAGAGAGAGAGAGAGGGAGGGAGGAGCTTGCAGCAGGGCCGCACAAAACCGCGAAGCGACGGCGAAGCATAATCAGCAACCAGCAACGGACGCACAAGAACACGAGGCGCGGCGGACGGGCGGCAGGCGCTGGGAGAAAAACGCACCGGGAGCACAAAAAAGAAGCAGCATACGCCCGCGAAACGCGCCTCGGCGCGGAGCGAGGCGCCGGGAGGCGTGGCGGGCCGGGGCGTGCGGTGGGGAGGGCGGGCGGGAAAGGCGTGCGGCGGCGCGGCGGGTGAGAGTGCTCGCTTTTTGTTGCAATAAAACGCTCGGTGCGGTCCTTATTGTATAGCCGCGCTGCGCCGCTTCCCCCCTCACCCCCTCTCCGCGTCGCCGAGCGCCGGCCGCCGCAGGCGAGGCGGGACGCGACGCTGACCGTCAGACCGCGACGCTCCGCGCGGCGACGACCCTGTCGGGTCTCCTTCCGTCGCTGGTCCGCCTCCATCGGGCGGCCCCTTGCTGTTCGTCCTCGCGCTACGCGCTATGATAGCAAATGAGAAGCCACTCGCTGTTAGGAAAAGTCAACGTGTTTGGGACATGTGCTTGGCTCTTTTACGTTGCGTCCAAATACTTGGACGTATAATAACGGATCCACGAGTACCCAATCCAACAATGGATCTCCACAATTTTATGTGAAGATTCAGTAAATCATAGCAATCCAATACGGACACAAGAATCCAATAATTCTTGTCTTTCACAATTGAAACTGGGTCTAATTGAACCCTCTGCACCATGCAATAAGATCAATCGGGTTAAGCTCTGGATCTCTTCCAAGATTGTTCCTCCTTCAAACGTCTTGGTTGCCTTCACCCTCGTCAGGTCGCGTCTCGGCTGTCTCGTTCTCACGTTCGCGTGTGTAATCAAATGGAATGACCCGTACTCAATTCACAATTTAGAAATCGAGATTTTTGAGAAGGGCCACGTGCACTGTCCGTTTTGCATTGGGCACATACTACGTCGTAAGAATTCTGGGGAATGTACATCAACAACGCCTGACCCTTTCTTATTTATTATTCACGCTGGGGGTGAGAGGAGCATGGCGAACATTCCCTTCAACAATCTAAAACTTGAACTACTTCAGCTTTTTCTACTAACAGAAACCGCGACGATGCATTAGAAAAGTTTTCAGCCTCTTCTTGCTGAGAAAACCCTGGGAAATTTGAACTCCGCGACGCACACGGAAAGCTAGCAGACAAGCCGAGGGCTAATGGTATAATAATACGGTAATATAAAGCTTAAGTTAATTTTTCCATAAAAATTCAGATATATGTAAAACAAAATTGAATGGAAAGGGCCCAGAAAACTTAAGTTACGTCCACCTCGTTTTTCACACTCATGCCTAAAGGCGACTCCACACATTCGGTATTCTGCGAGTAGCAAGCGCCCGCTCCCGGAACCCGCGTATGTGGACGGGCGCTGTTACGCCGAGCACAATAATAAAGACGAACATTCGGTGCTCGCCCTCCCCACCGCGTTCGGAACCTTGACACAAAAGGAAGCGATCATTCGCCGAGCACATCGCTGCTCGGGATGCCGACTGCCGGAATGCCGAACGTTGAGCCGCCCCTAAGCGCGCTCCTCGCCGGCGCACATGCCACCGGAACCGCCGGGGGCTCCCAAGTGCGCGTCCGCCGGCCCTCTCGCCCCCCCCCCCCAACTGCGCGGGACGTTTACGGCCGCGCGCAAGTGCCGGACGCCGCTCAGGATTGGAGACGCGAAACCTTCAGCGGCCTTCGGCCCCCGTCGGCGGCTCCGGGGCCCTGCCACACCCCTTCCCTCCCCACCCCTCCCGCCTCCTCCCGCTGTCATCCCCCTCGCGAGCACCTCGCAGCAGCCGCGTGCTTGGGGCTGAAAACAGCGGCTCCGCCAGCACGCGCACAGAGGGCCGCGATTCCGCCCCACGGAAAAAGGTGCTACCTCATGCCAACGGACAGCGACGTAACGAATGTTTTGTCTGAAAGACAGATTCAATTTTAAGAGGTTTTATATAGAGAATATTACGGTATGCCTATTCAAAGTATAACATAAATGTAAAGTAAGTACATGCAATCAAAACTGCATACACTGATTGTTACGTATCTAGTAAATTTTCGCCCCGCAACAGTGTATGCTCCTGTACACGCCCGCAATCGTGGGTATTACCAATATAATCCTGCTGCCGCTACTTTCCACTCACCAAACGTTGCAGTCCATTCCCGTCACGCTTGAGCAAATGTCAATTAAAACACTTCAAGATCCAACAAAACGAAAATATATTGTTCGTAACTTTAGATGGCTAATCAATCGGCAAACTTTGGTCGATGTTCTTGAACCGCCGATTAATTATATTTAATAACTTCCCCAAGGTTTCACCAATCTTATAAACTCTTGACGACGCTACTAATTGGCTATTTAAACAAATATTTCACTTTAAATAACACGTCAATTCATCGTCAGGCGTATATTTGTTTCTAACTCTAGCTAGCCTGTCTCAAAAAATCTTGCCTCCATAGCAACCCATTACATTATTCAATTGTTCGTTCCCTTACAAGTTGATACCCTCGTACCAAGTTCTATTTTCATTTCGTAACACTGATAAAAGTACATGGAAGAGGAGTCACCAAATTTGTATTAATACGTATACTATCTTCATTCTGTATCTAAATGAGAAATATTACTGCAAGATACATTTGATCATCTCTAACTGTGAAATCAAATGCTGAATACAGCGCCATTTTATTTTAATAAATGGAAACATTCTATTAACCATTCGTTATTTATAAATAATAATAATAATAATAATAATAATAATAATAATAATAAATATTTTAATAAATTTTATTATTACTTCTTGTTTGCTGAAAAGTTTGTTCGACAATCTGAAACAACGCGCCCCGAGCGCCGTTTCTGCTGCCAGGGCCCACTGTGGAGTGGCGGGCGAGACGAAGTCGGAGCTATCCGCGGAGCTTTATGAAAGCCTGGCGGGGGGAGGCAATATTCGCGAGAGAATTTCGAAACGCGCTTCTATAAATTCGAAATCACGGAATTTGATTTTGCGAGCCGTGCTACTCGTTTCGTTTTTAGAGTTGGATAAATTGCGAAAGCAACGTAGCACTGACGAAGTTTACTATACAGTTTGATAAAAAACGAGAAATATTGGGTGGAGGTCTGCTTCGGAAAAAGAGTTCCAAGCTTGTTAGTAAGTAACTTCGAAATAATGTATGAGAATACGCGCCATGAAATATGATCATTGCACCAACGCGAAACACATTTGGGCACCAATTGGTTTCTTTCCGTATCTAACCGATTTCAACACCTGATCCCTAGACTTCTAAAATTCAATAAAAATATACATTTTGTACAAAAATTTTGGTTTTATGAGACGAAGCAACCTTTGCAAGTTTGGCACTATTTTAGCCTTCTTAGTTTAGCACGATTTTATTTACTTTGTAGATGCTGTAATCTAAATGCTGATTTATTATAGTCATATTTTAGATTTTTCTCAAACTATGAATCATTGTTCTACATTGACTTTTTAGCATAACTGCTTTGTTTACACGAAGCTCGTAGTCTTATTTCTCGCAAAGCCGTAAAGTCTTGTACAATTCATTAGACTATATTTACAAATTCGGAACCTAAAGCCACCTGATCCTTCGTCAAACCCAATGATAAGATTTTTAGGCCTTTATTTTCCGTCGTGAATAAGTGTCAAGAAGCAAGAATTCTTTTCTTCTTCTACACCTCACGGATTAGGTAGCTGTCTATTCCGTCTTCACAGTGTCTCATTCCATCTTCTCCAACTTACCACGTCTTGCCTTCCTTTTTGTGGGCAGTAGAAAACTGCTTTTGGAAGTCTGGTATATTCCATTCTTCCAATGTGCTGTAACCCTTTTTCCTCTTTATTCCTGATTGTAGTGTTCAATTATTTTAATATGTATACATTTCTATACCATTTATTATTTGAAATACAGTGAATTTTGCGCAAAACCTTGACAAGCCTGTGTCCTTTCCAACGTTCTCTTTGCAGGTACACAGTAACAATTCTCTTCATTAAAATTCACCGTATTTCAATTTTTACATTAATGAAAAAACAATGTTTCTTGTCATAAAGTTTGCCTACAAGTATTTATCTAATAACTACTACGTTTATGAGCATTACTTGTTGTGAAATGAAAATGACAAGCGCTATGAATTATGTCAAGAATTTTATTTCCAGGAAAATTGCAACATGCCTTACAATATAATCAGTTAATTACCTAATTCATTTAAATAAATGTAGCCTTGTAAAATATAAAATTTGAGCTACATTTTTTTTACTTTGTAGAGAATGTTGTGGGGTGCCTGTCGTTTTAAATGTTTGCTCTCTGAGAGGGAGATTCACGCCTCGTCTACTCGTAGGAGTGCTTGACGCAGTGCGCTCTGGTTGCAGGAGGAGGAACTGCGCTGCTCGGGCGACCCCAAGTTCTCCCACCTGAACGACGACCTGCACGTGGAGATCACAGCGTTCGCACCCCCGGCCGAGGCGCACGCACGCATCGCCTACGCCCTGGCCGAAGTGCGCCGCTTCCTCGTGCCGGTGAGTGTGACAACATCGAAGCGCCGCCCCCACCCCTTCACCTGTTCCACCAAACCCTTACCTCCCACGGCATTGGAGCGAACAATGGAGTGGGACTTGCTCTTGGCGGTCCGGGTGATGCCGCTGGCCCTCCAGCTCTCAACAAGACCACGATATGACGGTCGAAACGTCAACATCACTGGCCTTGAGGTGGCATCACTTGGATCACACAGACCCTTCAGTCTGGTCGCGGAAGCCTATGATCGCGGATGGGGAAATTATGTCTAAATTGTCACATATGTGTGTTAATTGAATTGATTTTTTTTCTCTGGCAAACTGTCCAATTCTAAAAAGTGTTGATTAATACTTCCGCTATTACAGCTATATATAACAAAAAATCAAATTTTCCCCTCAGTAAAATCTATGTTACGTACTTGTTTTTCAATATTCGAATTCAAATTTATTTTGTAAATATGTACATTGCACTATTTCATAAAAACAAACAGTATATGCATTATAGCAATTTGAACAAACAAAGAGTATATGCATTTTGGGGATCTACATATTTGATCAATAATTGTAACCTACACACAACAAACTTGTACAAATAGATGAACTTTTTAAAATAACTCGACATTTCAGTACAGCAATGAAAAGTCACCTATATAAAAAACTAATTCGGTAATAGTAATGCGAGCAATGACTACTCTAATAAAAATTGCAAGGGAAAATTGAGTAACTAACAAGTTGGTACTAATAGAGGAACTTCTTAAAATAATATAGGTGTTGTGGTAAGATATCTTTGGCATTTTTAAAATAATTAAAGATGTTGTAATTGCCAACAATGTTTTTTAATTCAATAGCAGCTTTCGATGGCTTAAAAAGGTAGTCGTTTTGTGGCTTCCATCTAGCAGACAACTGATGATGATGGCTAAGCCATCGAAAGCTGCTATTGAATTAAAAAACATTGTTGGCAATGACAACATCTTTAATTATTCTTAAAATAACTCAGCATTCCAGGGAAAATTGAGTGTCGTAATAAAAATATTTGCATTAATATGCGCATGTGTACTATAATATTCTCTCACAATTGCATCTGATCATTTATATTGGCTCTGGGAACAAGTAAATTTCCAACTATGTAGTGGGTTCCAGGAAATTATTTTGATATGCTATTCATTTCAGAATGTTAAGGGTTTAAGTCAACACGCATCTAAGTGAATAACTGGGACTTGTTGATTAGAATTTTTTTGAGAAACGTTTTAGCATTACATATAATACAGGTTTTCTTTTATATTATAAAGATGACATGCCACAAAAATAGCGTTATGTAATGTAAATGTTGTCTATCTTACTTAACGTTTTCTTGCTCAGTTTACCACACATATATGGACAAAACCTTTTAAGAAAGTGTGTTTATGGGACTAAAAAAAGTATTGTTTTGAAAATGCTGATTTCTGGATGAAATAAATTTAATCAAATGAACTTCAGGTAGTATGCTCCCTTAATATTCATTTTTAGTCCTGTTCTGTCCTATGACTCGACAGCCCGATAGGGACTATGGAGACCAGCGGTAGCCCAACTTCTTGGCCATAGGATGAGGGGTTAGTGCGGTTAGAACTGAGACATCTCTTCGCCGCATATTCTGGAATTCATAAACTTACAGTGATACTGGATCATTTGTAAGGATAGCGCACAGTTCGGATAGCACACAATCGAACCGGGGGCTTGTTCCATAGAAAGCGAGCACGCTACCCAACGAGCGTCTTAATTTTTAGAATTATTTTTAGTATTTATATTTAGAAAGTGAAATATATAAAAACACGAAGAAAGCCAGAAGTGGAGTTTCTTATAGTGTCGTGATTTTATGAATAATGGACGTTATAATGATTTGCTACTACAATGTACGACTTACGAACAATAATAATAATAATAAACTAGTAGAAACTTGGTTATTTAGAAAAAATAAACAAAAATGACCCAAACCTTTTAAATAATTTCCTTGTCTTCGAATTCATATTGCTTTGACATAAACATTATTAAACGATGGTACACGATAAATGAAAATACTTTTGGTTTCAATATATTTGTATTTGTTATTTCTCAACATAAATATAGTCTCGCACTGACAGACTTACCCTTGCCATATGACAAAACTACAATCGACTGCAACTCGTAGAATGAAATAATGAACAAACGACGACAAATAAGCATTCATCTATTAATTTTAAGGAATTAGAATTTTAGTTTTGTACACAAAAAGCTGCATGCCCCATGCGATTCAATGCTTCTACAAGACAAACAAAATACAAACCATTCCAAATAACATTTTTACGAAAATTACGAAAATCTGAGAGGTTTATTTCCAACAAACGAACACACCCTGAACGTCTAATAGACAAAATTCAAAACTATATCAATCTTCAAACTGATTACATTTTTAAAGCTGTACCTTCCACTCCCGCTCACAAACACAACGAACTACGTTGAAATTACAAATCTTTCCGCATTACATCACGTTTTACAAAGATATTTTCCACCCCTTACATTTAAACAGTCACACACACATAATGTACATATATTATTTAATTTAAACTACGATTTAAAAATAAGTAATCAAATTCATAATTATTCAACTACGGATAAAAATTACATACCTAATTTGTAAATCGCTGGCATATTGCCAAAACATTATCTAACATACCTTATATTCAAAACCCTGAAAAATTGTAAAAATGAACAGATAGAAATATTTTTTTAAAAGGATGATTCATAGTGGTAAGCAATGATACTATTGACATCAACTTGAATCATTTTAAGCAAAAGTTACAAAATTTGGTTCAGTAGAAAACTCAAACTACTTTCTAAACAAAAACGTATTGTTTTAAATTTAAAAAATCGTGTGCAATGTTAGAGCTCCACAGAGAAACTACCTAAGCAAACGAGTGGACAGTCGGCAACTCGGTCTATATGATTTTTCAAGACAGAGGAACATTAAAAGACATATATTGAAAGAGTGGCAAAATAGTCCCTAATGAAACGTCTCTGTTATTGGCAAAATGTCCTGATCGGACAACAAAAGAAAATGCCACTGTTTGAAATTTTCACACATTTATTTCGAATGTACCTGGAGTAAACACAGAATGATTTTACGTGACAACGAATGACTGATATAAAAAGCGGTGAAGGAAAGAGGGAGTTCATTTGGGTGTGTGGCCTACAGCAACGACCACAACAAACAGCTCTTTCATGTACGCAGACCGTTCCCCAACCTTTTATTACATTTCATGGTTTCACTCAAAACACCAGAGAGCTTTGACGTGTTCCAAATTTTATTAATTTAATTCACATACCTATATTACGTGCCAATGTATTACTCTATATGAAAAAATATGTCCTAGAACACACTATGCAATACATCATTGTTTTGAGAAAAAACAAAATAATCCCGATGTGCTATTAATTATTGTAGTCGTTTTTAAGCTTTCATTCTCAACTTATTCGCTCCAAGTGACGTCTCCTGGCTTCGCTGCATCAAGGAAAAAAGTAATTTATCATTGAACAACGCAAATGAGAAACCTTTTTGGTAACATACTGCGAAAAAATCAATGTCATGTCAATGATAACGTTAATTACGTGTCCATGTTGTTTCCTTCTACTTCTATATCTTCTCTCATCGTTTTAATTTTTTTAGCAATGGGATATGGCAAAACGGCAGAACACTCCAATTAATACCAACAAAACAGAATAATCTTTTAAAATCTTAAAATTCAATCAAAGCAAATTTCCTCGTATCTCTCAACTGAAAAATATGCATTTTCTCTGAAATATTAAAGCATAGCATCATAAGGCAAGAACGTGGACCTTTTCATGACGATACTGAAGAGTTAACCCGCTGAGGCTGGCTGGCCTAGGCGGAGAACCCTCGCGAGTCATGAAAAGGGTTTTTGCCCTGTGATGTACAATATTTTATTCTAGACCCTTTCTATGCATGTTTTCCTGTAATTAAGTTTTATCACTGACATGAAATGTAAAGTGGTTATCACTCGATCATTAGTTCTTTTAGCATGAACACACACTTGTTGACCGTTGTTTTTGTGTTTTCTTTAATTGTAACGATAATGTCAGATTCTATCAATGCAATAGGATCTAGAAAAGGAAAATATTTTGAAAATATGGGGAACTCCGCCCTATAAATCAGAAGACATACTAGCCGCGGTTTTTGACATGTATTTGGCATTTTGGGTTAATTGTCCGACTTTGCCGCCTAGCTAAGGATGTCCCCCGTACCTTGTCCTAGTTAAATTCCCATTCGTGGGGGGGGGATTAACAAATGAGCATGACGTATTCCCTTCACCGGAACTAGAAATCTTCTCCTGCCTGAGCTACAGAAACTGAGATGATTTTAAAGGAAAACTACAACACTATGTTTGACCCGGCCGCAAATCAAACTTGTATTCGCATCACAGGAAGCTAGTACGCTATCTATGAGCCATCGTAGGGCTCAACTTGTGACATATGTTCATTAAAATGAAAATATTACTTAAATACATAATTGTTTGCACTGGGGAACTAATTCACTGCATGGAGCGTTAAGAGTATGCATTGCATTAGCAAAGTGCTGCCCCGAGTCGGGGCAGCCACTCGTACACATTTCTACTGTTTAACTGTAAGCCAACGTATCGCCGAAAGACCGCGCTGCCGAATGACCGTTGTAAATACGAGCTGAGACGCCCGATGTACGCAGCACGGCTGCTTGGACATGACTGTGAATGATGTTTCTTACACGCCCATACCAAGCCCCTCCTCCGAGTAGAACTAAATAAATTTCTCTTTCAGCTTCTCTTAATTTCCCGTGTTTCTAGGAACGTAATAAGTAATAATCTTTTAGACATTATAGAAGAAAAATAACACGCTTCTATGAATATAATTCCAGTTTTTCACTCATATCTAAAAATAGAAATTTAAGAATTAAAATATACATTTATTTAATGTAACAAGGAGAAAGACATCAGTAAAGACACTTGAAGCAAAAGGAAACTTAGGATTGAAGAATCTCACTTGCTTCAAACTTACAGAACTTGGAGATCACCTCATGTGGTAACAAAATGTAAAATGAAAAATATTTATTTCTTTTCTTTTCTATCGCATGCAAAAACAAGTTGAAAACAAATAATTAATACTTGTTAACATACAACATGACCAGTTTCTTTTACTAAAAGTCTCTCAAAACACGTACAGATTGTACAATGACGTCTATACCGTAGCTAGCCTGCTAATTTAATATTGCATCCAAAGAATTTTATTGTATTTAAAGAAACTTAAAAATGTTCCTAATTATGGACACTATTGAAAGTTCCCCCTTTTGGTGGGCGAATTCCATTGTGAGCTCTTATACCATTTAGGCGTACCATTTCCCCGTGAGGTCGTGCAACGTTTTAACCCTCTGTAAACATTTCCCACAGCTGCGGCTGGCGCTTCGTCCCAGGTGCGGCCGCCCCGGCACTTGCCTGGGACATCAATGCAGCCCGCGGGTCCTTATTTATCGAGTGTACTTGTCACCTGCGTCTAGCGCAGCCCGAGGGCTCATCGTTGTTAGCCACCGGGCGGGACTCAGATTGCTCCTTAGGGGCGCCACCCCTGTGCTTCGAAAGCCCAACCAGTGCGTGTGGAGCAGCAACGAGCACCACGAATGGTGGAGGGGGGGGGGAAGGATTTGGGGGATGGCGCAGTCCGAGTGTAACATGTGCCTCTAACGCATGCTCCATCGCCATATGGACGGGTCGCGAAGGAAGGGATATAATGGAAAATAGTCCCAAATGAAACGTCTCTGTTATTGGCAATATGTCCTGATCGGGCAACAAAAGCAATGCTACTGTTTGAAATTTTCACACATTTATTTCGAATGTGCCTGGAGTAAACACAGAATGATTTTACGTGACAACGAATAACTGAAAGCGGTGAAGGAAAGAGGGTGTTCATTCGAGGGTGTGGCCTACAGCAACGACCACAACAAACAGCTCTTTCATGAACACAGGCAACCATGGTTGTGCAGGGTCACGCCGAACCTAGCGTACAATTACATCCGTAACTTAGCAATTTGAGTTCTTAGGTTCTGATCTGACATTAAAGGTTAGTCATTATTTTGCGTCAATTGTCCGATTTTGCTGGCTAGCTAACGGTGTCACCCTTGATTGGCCCTAGTTTGACTCGCGCGCTTTGGGGTACGAGTGGCGAACATGATGTACTCCCTTCACTGAAACTAGCAAATTCCGCCTGCCTGATCTTTTCTTCGTCACACAGCTGCAACAACTGTGACTATTTTAAAGGAAAGCTACAGCTCAAACATCATCACATCACGGGTAGCTAGTACGCGGACCATAAGCCAACTTACAGGGGTTTCAAGGTTAGTTAAATGTTTAAAATGATCTCTTTCGCAACGCCCAAAAAGTGGCAGCAATTAATGTGTCCACTTTCGCGTATCAAACACCTCCCACGCAACGGAAACGTTGCGGCCGCTTTCCTTCCCCTTCATCGCCCTCAACGCCGCGCCTGGTGGCGCACTTTTGAACTACTCTGATGGCGCTACTTTGCATGATATATTGCGCGCGACCGCCCCGAAAACTTCGTCGCCCCCCGGGCGCCACGTGACGAGTTCCCGAAGTTGCTCTCCGCCGGCGCTAACGCCCGCCGCGGGGCGCGCGTGCGGGAAAAAAACGCGGCGTTTTAAGTAAGCGTCCGCATCACTTACGCTCACAAACAACAGAAAAACCTCCGGGGATAGAAGGTCTGCGGGGCTGGATGAAGGGTATCGCAGAGAAGTATCGAAAAGATGGGCACTGTACTCAAGTTGGTTACGATCAGACCAAAGGAGACACAAGAAAATACAACAGACGTTTCTTTTCTTGTTTGGCTAAGGAGTATTCTGAAGGCCAGTATTCCTCCAAACTGGGATAGTTCGGAGAATAAAATTCATGAACAATGATATTATGAGTTATGTTAGTTTCTAGTCTTCCGTATCTAAATACAAAGTTTCCAAAGATGGAAAGGGATTAATACAATTGAATCTCCGAATAGTCGTTGCCAGATATTAATTGAATCTCTTATCATTAACAATTTAAATCGCAACATATCGACGCATAAACATTGCATAATCATTCATGGTCACTTTTTAGTTAATACCATTTTTTGGAGACCTCTCGTTCTTTTCTATCTAGTGTACAAAGATTGTATATGCATATGAGAGGGATAAACCTTTTTCCCTGAAACCAAACATTGTCTGTGCGTAAATACCTCCCCATTCACAAGTTTTAAGATTGGTTTTACCGATCCTAGGAATTCTGGAGATAGAATTTGCATTCACTAAGCCATTGCTATATAAAGTCAATGAAAATGCATCAATTCACCTAGTTCTTAATGTAGTCCATGCGACATCAGATAACTAAAATAAAATATTTCAAAATTCACTATTTTCAGCAACCACTAAACATTAGTAGACTTATTGAATAGTTAAGTAATAAGTCACTTCCTTCGAGGAGATGAAGGCGGGGCACCGGGCGCGGAGAGTGCGGCACGACGCTCCGGTGCAGATGCCGAAAATAAGGGGCCACCGAATCTCGTCGCCTGAGGCGTTCCACCGCGTAGTGTCGCATCGCACCTTGTCAGGTCGAGTCGAGTCGGGTCGGTTCGGGTCGGGTCGGGTTGGGTCGGGTCGGGTCGGTTCGGTTCGGTTCGGGTCGGGTCGGGTC
>BOPP01000093.1:1162617-1217999 GCA_017312745.1 Gryllus bimaculatus
CTTCCGCTTTGGCCGATCAGAGCAGCCGGCCACTAGAATTCTCCTCCAGACAGGAGAATTATTTAACGTACATTAATATCAAAAATCCTGCCACCGTCCTTTCTTGTTCATATAACGAAATCATAACATGGATAACAATGGTATCGAGCTAGCTCCATGCCCGCGTCCCCCACTTTGATTCTCGGAAGTACACAAGACTGGTCTCTGTTCACCGTTCATTGCTAGTCATACAGCCTCATGACAAGCGTTCGCCAAGTAAGATAATTCACAAATACATGGCGTGAGGGTGACACCTGCTTACTAAGGGTCTCCCGAGCCCATGTGCCTCAGGCTTAGGCGCCACGGCATGTCGTTTCTAGTCTAACGTGGCTTAAAGTGCACAAGACATGCCTAAGATTTTAACAAAAGGCATCCTCACTAATACTTGCAATAACAACCTGTATAATAACACAGTAGAACTGTTATGTATATACCAAAAATGCAAAACACTCCTGCTAATCAATAATACAAACACCAGAATGAAAACCAAAGATTAAAGGCGGGCCGCCACTTTCCATGGAGCGCATGGAGCCATCTAACATGCTTATCAGATGGTGGTAACAACTTACGCAGGATGGCGACGGTTTCAAACTGATTTGTAATTATGCCCCAGTAAAACCCGCAAAGCGTTAAATAAACTATCACTGAGGGTAGAAAAAATTACAATATTAAAAGTTCTAAAACGATGCCCAACAGAATTATTTTATAAAGAAAAAGTCAAAACCATCTGGGGTTCTGCCAACAACCCCTGCCTAATATGCCGGGGACTGTTACCAATATTTGCAGTTTAATATACTAAGCCAGACAAACCGTCATTTCCTCACATGTTTTACTATCAGACAATTGTAGCCCGATGTTTAAAAGTAATGCATTCAAACTATGAACTACTACGTTATAGCGACGCAGTTTATCAAAAGTCCAAAGTGTTCCAGATATTGTAGTACCACACTCATAAAATACCTTTCAAAAGTCTCATCAATAAACAACTTACGTAAAAGTATTTTTAATGCATTAAAGTAAAAACTCGAGTGGAAAATGAACGGCCTTTTGAAACAGAATGTGGTTTGAAGATCTTCAATACTACACTTTTCATAGCGCGACATGCGCTTCTACGCAATCAGCTTAATCCAGCTCTACCACGTGCGATATCCTCGCTGCCATCTCCGCAAACCCGCACTTGTGTGTGTCGGTTCGCCCCCCCCCCCTTCCCCCGCCTCCCGTGCTCACACCCGCTCCGTCCGCGCGCAGCGCCGCGCCGCCTCGCACACTGCGCCCTGTTTGCCCTCCCTCCCTCCCTCCTTTCCCCTTCCACACCCCTCCCCCAACCCGCTAACCCGCCACGCGCTTCGGCCCGCTGATCCCCTTGTTCGGCTGTCAGCGCGCGTCCGATCAGACCGTCGCCCTCGCGCCGCCGCCTCGCCGCCGCCTCCCGCCGCCCTCGCCGCGCCCTCGCCGCCGTCCTCGCCGCCGCCCTCGGCCGCCGCCCTCGCCACGCCCTCGCGCCGTCCTCGGCCGCCGCCCTCGCCGCGCCCTCGCGCCGCCTCGCCGCCCCCTCGCCGCCCGCCCTCTCCACCTCCCTCGCCGCCGTCCTCGCCGCCGCCATCGCCGCCGCCCTCGCGCCGCCCTCGCCGCCGCCCTCGCCGCGCCCTCGCCGCGCCCCGCCGCCGCCCTCTCCCACCTCCCCTCGCCGCCTCCCTCGCCACCGCCCTCGCCGCCGTCCTTGCCGCCGCCCTCCGCCGCCGCCCTCGCCGCCGCCCTCGCCGCCGCCCTCTCCACCTCCCTGCAAGCGCCCTCGCGCGCCGCCCTCGCGCCTGCCCCTCTCCCACCTATCCCTTGCGCCGGCCCTTCGCCGCCGCCTTCGCCGCCCGCCCTCGCCGCGCTAGCCGCCGCCCTCTGCCGCCGCCTCTACCACCTTCCTCTTAGCCGCGCTCGCCGCGCCCTCGCCGCCGCCTCGCCCGCCCTTCGCCGCCGCCCTCGCCGCGCCCTCGCGCCGCCCTCCGCGCCGCCCTCGCCGCCGCCTCTCTCCGCCGCCCTCGCCGCCGCCCTCGCGCCGCCTCTCCACCTCCCTCGCCGCCCCCTCGACCATCGATGAAACGCCTCGCCGTCGTCCTCGCCCGCCCTCGGCCGCCCCTCGCCGCCGCCCTCGCCGCCGGCCCTCGCCGCCGCCCTTCGCCGCCGCCCCACCCGCCTACCTCCACCTCCCATTGCCGCCGCCCTCGCCGCCGCCCTCGCCCGCCCCCCATCGCCGCCGGCCCTCGCGCCGCCCTCGGCCGCGCCCTCTCCACCTCCCTTGCCCGCGCCTCGCCGCCGCCCTCGCCGCCGCCCTCGCCGCCGCACCTCGCCGCCGCCCCGCGCCAGCCCTCCCGAACGCCCTCGCCGCGCCTCGCCGCCGCCCTCGCCGCCGCCCTCGCGCCGCCCTCAGCCGCGCCCTCTCCACCTCCCTCGCCGCCGCCCGCCACCGCCCTCGCTCTCTCCGTCTCGCGCGCCCTTCGCCGCCGCCCTCGCCGTCCGCCCTCGCCGCCGCCCTCCCGCCGCCTCGCCGCCGCCCTCGCCGCCGCCCTCGCCGCCGCCCTCGCCGCCGCCCTCGCCCCGCCGCCTCGGCCGCCGCCCTCTCCACCTCCCTCGCCGCCCGCCCTCGCCCACCGCCTCGCCGCCGCTCCTTGCCGCGCCCTCGCGCCCCCTCGCCGCCGCACTCTCGCCGCCGACCCCGCCGCCGCCTCGCCGCGCCTCGCCGCCGCCCTTCCCCGCGCCCTCGCCGCCGCCCCTCGCCACGCCCTCGCGCGCCTCCGCCGCCGCCACTCGCCGCGTCCCGCGCCGCGCCCTCGCCGCCGCCCTCGCCGCCGCCCTCGCCCCGCCCTCTCCACCTCCCTCGCCGCCGCCCTCGCCACCGCCCTCCGCCGCCGTCCTCCCGCGCCCTACGCCGTCCGCTCTCGCCGCCGCCCTCGCCGCGCCACTCGCCGCCGCCCTCGCCGCCGCCCCGCCGCGCCCTCCGCCGCCGCCCTCGCCGCCGCCCTCGCCGCCGCCCTCTCATCCTCCCTTGCCGCCGCCCTACGGCCGCCCTCGCCCCGCCCTCGCCGAGCCCGGCTCCACCTCCCTTGCCGCCGCCCTCGGCACGCCGCCCTCGCCACCCTCTCCTCGCCGAGCCCTCCTCGCCACCTCCCTCGACCGCCCGTCCTCGCCGCCGGCCGCCGCCGTCCTCCGCCGCCGGCTCGCGCCCACGCGCCGCCCACGCCCGCCAACCACGCCGTCGCCCTCGCCGCCGCCCGTCACCACGCCGTCGCCGCTGCCCGCGCCACCGCCCTCGCCCACCTCCCTCGCCGCCGTCCCGTCGCCACGCCCACCCGCGCCGCCCTCGCCGTTCGCCCTCGCCATTGCCTCTCTAATAGAGTAAGATTAGCAATTATCATCTCCGCCCTCCCAGCATCTACCCTCGCTTCCACACTGCGTATGTATTGACGTGTCCCGGAAGTGGTTGTGATTTGCCGTCGGCCGCCCCCGCAAGTCTTATCTCTGGTCGTCATTTCATACGCCGCTCAGCGCCGTCCCTCCCCTCCCCTCCCCTCCCTCCCCCTGCGGTCGGCGACAGCGCCGCGCACGCGTTGCCGCGAATTGACAAACAGCAGGTCCTCCCCCGCCCCCGCCCCCACCACCAACGGGAACACGGGTAGGATTATTCGTGTGAGACCTATAGACGCTGCTGCTTCTGCTGCTGCTTCAGCCAATGATGAAGATAGAGCTTGGTCCGTTGAAGATGATGATGATGATGATGCTCATTGTCCCTAAAAATCGGGAAACGACCAGTAGAATTAAAGACAACCTTTTGGGACGTAGTTTCATCTCCATTTCTTGAGTAGAGTTCAAATCCAAACACGATGTTTTAAATTTTTGTTAGGATAATAATATTTGCGATGGGCTTCGTTAATATTTTATTATTTCCCATAACTCCCAACATATCATTGCATACTCATCATTCGATATCCCATCCATCTGCAACATTATCTTTTGTACTATGCTTGAAGACATAACTGAAGTACTGGGCATTGTAACAAATAATATCTATCAACTTCGAAAGAGAGATGATACTTTGCCAACAGTGAACCATTTTTTAGTTCTGTCCGTAAAAGTGAATGTGTGGCGACCTATCCTTGATCTTCCCTCTCCCCTTATTACGCTGCTGGCAAAAAGGATGCTCTTGTTACCGTTTATAACGTACTAGGCCTTTTGTATACGTGGCTTCTTTCTCCCCACAGATTTTTTATATCCTTTCGCTTTATTGCGTGCGACAAAAATCCATTTTGCGTGCAATTCCGACATCAAAGGACGATCGTGCGCAATTTGATCGATTTTTCAACACGGTGTGTATGCCTGAACATCGAAATACATCCTCATCCGTCTGCTCATTTATTTGCACACATCCTTTCCACTTCTGGTTGGCTAGCACAGTTTTTTTTAAGTTATGGTACGTTGTATTGTGCTGTAAATTTGTTTTTTATCCATCCGCAAAAATTTTCCCCCATTGATAAGTTCTATTTAGAAGTATCACATAAATTGAGCACATCAAAATGAAATTATAGTGTTATATGGTATATGTCTTCCAAATAATTGTTTTCAAAAAAGCGAATAATATTTCCACTGATGTAAAAAAAATATTTGTTTATACTTTTCCAGAAGAGTAGTTCTTTTTCCGTAAATCGAAAGAAGCACTCGACGTTCATTTCTGTTATCAATTTTCATTATTCACAAATAGATAGTATCATAAAATAAGTGTAAGAAACTGTAGTGTAATAGCACAGGTATGTAGGATCAAACATGACCCCATTTTGCCAATAAACGCTCATGAAATTTCATAGAACAGTGTTACACATGTGAAATATGCTTCTGGAAATAAGCGTTGTATCATATTTTCGTGTTTGGTATGTCATATTCTGTAGTCTAAGATATTTCGTGTACCCGCCAAACACCAATGTATGACGTGTTGCGTGCGCGTCACGCGTGTAACGTCGTAAAAGTCCGCGTGTAACGCGTGTAACTTCGTTACATGAAATTTTCGACATGTTTATTCCAAAAAATAAACATCTTATACCATTAGTTTAATGTATCATGTATAATTTTATCATATAATTTTATAAAATTATAAAATTTATATAATAAATTATATAATTTTAATAAAAATATAAATAAATAAATTATATTTTTATATAATTTTATAAAATTGTATAAAAATTATTCACGTTTATTCAAAGAAACCTCCGTGAAAATTCACCTTACAACAATAATCGAAAATCTGACATTCACAAATCATTTTACATTTTATTATTTTTTGTGCAGTATCTACCACGTGTAACATTTTTAAAGTGGTAATTTAACACATAACTACATGATGTTTATTGTCCCGCGAGTGTTCACGCGCGGACGTCAAGTGAATGTGCAGTATTTTAGAAGAGAAACGACGCAATACAGGGCTCCGATCCTCCAACACCGCGCCCACGCCCCATTTTTCACTCTTGAGTGGAGGGCCAACGATCGTCAACTAGCGGCGCAGAAAGCATACGATCGTCCTCGAAAGGACACGGAAACTGCCGAGACTGCGTCCCGAACGCTGTTAGAGCTCCGAATCGTCTTGTTTATTTGTTCCGAACCATTCGATTTCTTTGTTCCGCGTCCTTCGCTCTCTCCAGGAAAATAATAAAGTTGAAGTGTTGTTTTATATTTATCCGCGGAGTTTTTACTGCGTACGCAGCCGCTCACACTGGTGGTCCCCCCCGCCCCCTATCGACAATATGGCGGCGATTCTCCTCGTAAATTGGGTCCATAAAGCGTCGTGGTTCCCCGGTGCGCCGACAGGGCGCGCGCGCCACGCTCCCGCCGTGCACCGGGGCCCGCGCAGGCCAAGTGGGCGAGTGTGTCGACGAGTGCTTGTTTTAGCCAGAGTTGTTTCGAGTGTGGCCTCCTTCTCCCCCCCCCCCCCCCCGCTGGCCACTGCCGCGCGGCTGCCCGTAACACGCCGACGAGCGTGCGAGCGAGATGGCGAGTAGAAGGATCTCTCTCGGCCGGAACTTTCGCGGCAATGCATTTAAATTGTAGCCAAGTTTCGGGAGCAAATACCTCTTCCAGCCGAAACTGTTCCTACGACTTTTACCAGGTAGCTCAGACTTTTTAGATGAGAACTCGAAACGAGATTTGCGTAAGTACATTTTTTGGGGGAAATTTCTCTCGTTAGTAAAGACTGTATTACCGCAAAGAGCCGGGACGGTAAAAATTGCTCAGGTCGAAAGCGAAAGTTAGTTTGGAGTGGAAGATAGTCCTCTTTGAGGGTCCTACAAACGATTAAGAGTGAAGTGGAGCAATGAATGCTTCATGTTAGCATTCATCTTTAAAGCCCATCCTGCATTACATCTTTAATCACGGCTATGGAAATGGACTGTCAGTCAATAAACACCAAAAGCAAATCGTACATTTCATTACTTAGTGTCAAATATAATTTGCATTACCATGATATATGATTGGCTTTTGTAAAATAGAGTTCTGTGTGTGATTACTCCTGGATTGACATACATTAACTTTTTAAACTCAAAATTAACAAACTGGCTTCTGTGATTACATCGCAATGAAATGACGATTTGTCTACGAGTAACGCTGACACTGACTGAAACACTGAATTTTTCTAAAATGACGTCCAACATCACAAATACTAATGTCAAAAATACTCGCAAAGAATTTGCCCTCTTTATGTTAAGAATTGCCAAGTACATTTAAAACGAAGATGTGTGGACGTGCGTAAACTCGTCGAAGAACTTATGGTTATGTGAGAGAAATTCATTCGTATCCATGCATCATGGGTGTTGGCAAGGCACACCGTACTATCCTTCACTTTTAAATTTAAACCAGTAAGTATATTTTGTCGACGACATGAAAGTAATGGAGCGTTCCAACAGTCGTGAATGCGTCATAGTAATTTCTCAATGCCGCCCATTTCCCACGAAAGAATTTTAATGGGTTCATAATGCGAATGAGAAATAAAATACTTCCCAACCGTTACATATTTACCAGACTATATTGCCAATGTAGAAATTTATCGTCAAAAACGCTACTGTATGAGCAGTTAGTAACAAGCTATATGTGTTGACCGTAATGTGTCAGACACTGAGTTTCTGATGCTATTTAACATGAAATATGGGGCACAAAAATGTAAAAGAAAAATGTAAAGAGACAAATTAATCCATGCACAATGTCTAAAAGGAATGGAACTAATACTGATCAATGAAGATACATCATTTATGTGTCTTAAAAGGGAAAGAATGTATACAGAAATGGAAGCAGTTGTAATATTGCCCAAGATCAGGCGTTAAGATCATGACACTATTGATAAAGCGGTTTTCAATATTCCCCAAAATGATAAATGTCGCATTTTCCATGAACAAGTAGAAACCATTATCTTCTCAGTTTGTTCAATTCTAGCAGAGACCGAATACACGAAAAGACATGAAGATACAGTGTGTAGTTAACCTCCAATGGTAGATTTGTAACGTCCTCCCAAGATTCAAACACATGCTCCAAATGGAACGAACACACGCCAAAACTGGTCACTTCTGTTGAACTGTGCTCAATATTGTGCGACCAACAAATTCAAACTGATAGCATGATGGCAGCAAACTAACCTGTCATTGTTATTCAGTACTTCGTGTAACAAGTGCTCCTTAAAGATATTGCTCTGCCATGCTACAAAAACTTCCTGACCAAGGAGGCAGAGGAACGTTCTAAATATAGGATAGGAAATCGAGATCAACAGAATGTGGAGAGCAAAACCTCAGTCATCCCCATAATTATCGGATTCCTGCGATTTGTTCCGCAAAATTTGTGTGAGATCTGGGCTTAACTTTCAATCATTCAAAAGACTGGGAAGTGCAAAACATTGCTGTATCTGGAACAGCCCACATTTTTGTGCAAAGTATTGTAGAGGGATCTACAGTCCCTAAATCTGCTCCTTAGAAAGTTGATTGTAACCTTCTGTTGATATTTTATATCCAACCAACTCTTAACATCTTTACTCGTGAATTAGAGGAACAGTAATAATGTAATTCTCTCCTACATTATATCAGTAATAAATATTAGATTTGCGACTCTCCCACGTAGACAATGTTTTAAATGAGGCCACTAAAGAAATAGAATTTCACAGAGACTTAGATATTTGGACTTTGATGTTCAAAATATCAACGATATGTTGAAAAACAGCAAAATATTCGTGTCAAATGCAACCAGCAACACAGACTTAAGACTTAAAAACTTGAGGCCAAATGTGTCGAAAATGAAACGTTGAGTGAAACGTTTCTTACACTGAAATCTAAAGGATGAGATCTTTACTGTTATGTTATTTTATTACTATTGGTTCGGCGCTTATCGATCGTTGGTTTCATTGGAATTTCAATTGCAAACGACGGATTGCCTGACTTTTGCTTTGACATTTGTATTTTTCCATTGACAACGTTAGGCAACTTTCCCAAGAATAAAAAGCTTTTCTAATTATTGAGAGAGATTAATTATTGAGAAAGATTGTATAATTATTCCAAATATTTTTAAGCTAGTTTTGCGATTGATTTCAAAAACATGTCTGTAAAATTGAATAAACCTTTATTGATTTTTTCAAATATTAATTGCATTGATTTTTTTCTTTTTAATTTGATATTCCATAAGTAAATTGTAAGTTACATTTCACATATCATTTCATGGAGATTTCGAGATTCTTTCCTCTGGGCCGAGCTACAGAGAAGGGGCACCCAGGTGTACCTCCATTAAAATGTAATAGAAGATCTAAAACGAAAAGCCAAAAGTAATTTGATAGAAGAAGAAAGAAAGAAGAAAGGAAAGTCATTGTTAATATTTGGGAAATATTAGTAGTTTATTCGTGTTGTTGAGTGTCATTTCGCCAATATTTAAAAAAATATATATTAAACACAATACTTTCTTCAAACGTCTCCAAATTTCTTCTTCAAAATTTTGTATGGATAGTTCTGAATGGAGAGAATTATATAACGTAAACCTCACTTTGCTGCGTTCTTTTGTTTTTTCTCAAAAATTACACGAATGAAGTAGTTTTAATATCTCTTACATCGTTTAAATGTACATAATATGCGAATTGGGTGCAGTATTGCATAAGTAAGTACAAATACTGAAAATAATACGAACGTAAACTTCTCGAAAATTCAATTTTTTTGTGAAAACGAGATAGAAATTTTGGAAAATGGGATCGAAATCTGTGGGAATAAATACTATAATATTGTCTGGAATTTATTATCGATTAGAAGTACTAGTGCAAGTCCAAATATATTGCAGAGAATATCAAATAAGAAAGTAAATTTCTTATAATTTGAGATTATACAAGTACATGTTTCTCCTGAGTGGCCGAATAGAAAGTGAGAAAAAAAGATACTACAAAAACCTGATACTACAAGTACATAAATTATAACAATAAATCCTTGATTGCATTCCACATTCTGCAGATTTGTAGAGATTATTGCATAATTTGCGAATTTGGGGCCCCTTAAACCTGTTTTAAGGGGCTAGAGTACTATAACTAGTGAAGTTATGCACAGTAGTATAATGTATTGCAGCATATGGTGGGTTGCGGGTTGCGTTTGTCCCCGAGCTTTGTTGACTCAGAGATTCTGTTGGTTTCTGACCCCCCAAGCACTGCAAATACCCAGCAGAACTACATTTTCGAATATGTAACACAGCTAAAATGTCATTTCATAAAATACTGCTTAAGAAACAGAAATAGAGCTTCACCCTCCCACCCCCATCCATATATTTCTCAGTCTACTCAACATATTTTCTCCACGTTTTCGTTGGGTTGATCCGCATCTTTCATGCATATTTCTCACATGTCCCCTTGAGTGTACTATCACATTCTTCCCGCATGTTTCATGTTTTTTTTGCAACTTTGCTGCATGTTTTCCTGTATGTTGTCTAACAAGTTCCCCCCTTGTTCACATCACGTTAACCTATTACAATGAAAGGACAACATTTTAATTTAAATGTTGTCTACAGGAGGATGGGGATGGGAAGGAAGAGTTAAGAGCATTGAGTGTCCTGTCATATGAAGACGAAGTGCTGAATATTTAGAGAACATATTTAGAGAAGAGGAATTCCTCCCAAAAATATAAGGGGTCCGAAACATGCTTCGGAAAAACGTGATGTCACAAAAAATAACTCTGTTACCTTTGTTTTATGGGAGAAAATAGCTTCACAATAAAATCCCACTTATATATTTTTTGGAGACCTAGTGTGAAGAGGAAATCTCTCAAATCCTACAACGCATCATTTCTGAGTTTTGAACGACCGTAAAGTGTGTTGTTGTAAAGCATGTAATCCACAGGCACATGTGCTGCGATTTGCACGTACGCCTATTTTCTCACCTACATTGTCATCAGCAAAATTTCTCTAAGACGTTTTTAAATGTAAGAGGTTTTTCATCTTAAATCTCTTTCATTACGGACTGGTGAGTAACCCCTTATCCAGCATTTTTTCCTTTTTATGCGGTAATTTCTTGCTGTTGGTGGGTTCTTAAAAATTATATATTTTATAAGACTATTATCTTTCCTTACCATATTACAGAGGATGGAGACAGTTTATTACTATAAGTTCCGTCTGTTGTATATTAAAGAATTTTCGTTGCATATTAATAAACTATAAAAATGCATTATAAATGGTAATAAAATCTGCTTCTCTTCTGCAAAAGAAAAAAATATTATTACTGAGCTACAAATTTAACTACTTACGGTGAGAGACTTTTAAAATAATTTTCGAATTTTTACGGATTATTAAGAAGATCATCTTAGCGATTCCAATTTGGATATCCCTTCTGATATACCTTTTTTTCTAAAATAAATCACCGCAAATGGTTCCTTTTTTGACAAGTTGTATTCGAATTACATCATGTCAAACGTTTTGTTTGTGAGTCATTTAATTTGCAGGTAACGTATTAGTTCTCTCTGTACATTTTACGTTTAATTAAAGATAACAAGATAAATACTCATCATTTCGAAACACACACCCCCAAAGAACATTTCTAGACATTATACAAGCTTTTGACAGAAGCAACCAACACTTCTATTCACGAATCAATATACGCGTCGCGCAAAGTGCCCCATAATCCCCTACACTATTGACCCTATACATCGTAGACATTCCTTCATTTTCAAATGTTAACATAGCTAAATACGCACGCGAGATTGGTCAATTTGCTACATGCTGAATATTTAATAATTCCCCATCACAAACGTAAATCCAAATGTAAAATAGGAAACGGGGCGAATCACTAAAGAATTCAACTAAACCATTATAGAACAAAAATAAAAATCTCTTCATTTAGAACATGTATTCCCCTTCTCTACTAGTAACAAACAATTCCCCCATCAACTGGATCCCATCGCCAAAACCATAAAATATATAGGCTTTCACAAGGACACAAAGCTAACCTCGAAAACCCATGTAGACATCAAAATTAAACAAACTAATAACAAACTAATTCAACTCCGGTCTCCACATCAGCAAACACAAATCTCTCTCATATGCAAACTACATAATCATAAATAAACCATAATTAGGCCACTAATGCGCATTTATTTACATACCCAGTCGCCACAAACATCAACAAATTCCAAATCATCCAGAATAAATACGTCGCATTAATCACAAATTCCTCTTTGTTAAAAAGCAACAAACAACTTAACACAAATTAAAAAGTAATCCAATAATAAATCAAATATTCTGCATACATCATTTCTAAATAAAACATACCCATCAAAACATCTCCATGCTATTGCAAACTAGTCAGAAAAACTCGCAGGCATAAGAATTCTTAAAGTATATTCGAAATGGATTTAAAAAATTACTTGCAAAAATCAAGACATTTATCCCTAGCATTCTCCCTTAGGGTGCCCTTCCCATGTTAAAATTAGCTCATAATTTTAAGTAATATAGCCAGTACACACATTTATATAGAACAGACAAGACACCGACAAGACAATGACAAGTGAAAGTAAATAGATAAGTTTAAAAATATTGAAGTCAGAAAAAAGTCCATGCGTCAAATGCTAAGACGATGGAACCTGTCAGTATGTTCCTCCTCTGGCCACATTCATGTAGAAATGATCAATATCAACTTCCGGGTGAATGACCCCCATCTCGATCAGGTTCCCTTGTCGTCAGTTCCCTTGTTTTGCTTCTAGACGTAAATGTAACTTCACTATGCGCACGTTTTGTTGAACTCTCCTTTTGCTTGTAATAGTAAGAGTAGAGGTAAGGGCGAGTTGCTACTATTGCTAATCTTACGATTTTTAAAATTTATTATTAAAATTTATTTATTAATTTTATTTATTTATGTTACACTTTTACTCACCTTTCAACTATTTATAGTTAAAATGACGGGAAGGGATTCTGGAACTAGAAAACGTGAGCAGATAATCTTTTCCCCTTTACATCACATACAGTTTTTACTGTTTTTTGACTGAATTAATCTAAATCTATATAGTAACCCTGTATATATCGTGCTATTTAATTCATCCTATTCAAGAAAGGAAAGACATTTGAAAGAGAACCACAGAACTTGTGTTCTATTTAACACAACAGAGAAACATGTCGTTGGAACTATTAAATCCACTGAGCATGGGGAAAGGCTAGGACCTCGCAATCGTTTCATGGGAAATAGAAGATTCTAGAACCGGGTGAAATGACCCATATGAACCGGGTGACTCGAACATTACAGATCAGTTAAAAATCGACCCTCACTCACAAAGAATTACTAAATGTGACGGAAATGAAATATTGATCGTTAATAATTTAGTTTATTGATCTCATAAGTGTAGTGTATGATATATCCTGAGGGGGCGAAAATTTTCTGGAACGTGAGATTCAGAGCCAACCTACACGGCTGCATGCTTGGTTTCCCTCTTCAGGTGTCTCCCGTGGTGGAGAACTGAGCAAACGGGGACGAGCTTTAAGTTTCATTCTGGTTTCTCTGCACGTATGCTACATAGTGCGAGGAAGTATATATGCGTGTGGTAGTGTGTGCGCGTGTGTGTTCGTGTGCGCGCGTGTGTGTGCGCGTGTGCATGTGATCGCACGTGTGTGTGTGTGTGTTTGTGTGCACGCGCGCACGTGAACGAGAAAGAAGGAACTAAAGACGAAGGAAATTTACGCTTGGTCCGTAGCCCGTTTGTTATAACACAGCCCCGGAAATCGTCAGAAATTAATCAAAAAATGCAGTTGGCCGCTCGAATGCTCCTCCAGACGGTGCAGGAATTGGACCTAGTTATGCAGCTGTAGTTCGCATCACGAAATTCCAAATACGTCACGGTCGCGCCGACATCGCCTCGCTAGCCGGTGCTTTTCATTTCCTTACGCAATACTTCCATTGAAGACCAATTTATATTGAGGGGAACCACTGTGACCATCGTGTCCACCTCTTCCAACACCGCCAGCGGAGGGCGATACCGCCCACGCAAACTTTCATCTGTCATGGAGAGCGACCACTGGCTTCTGAGGCAACGCCGCAGTGCAATGGATAGAACGGGTAGGATGAAGCCAAATGGCCTTGAGATGTGCAATTTTATGACGCGAACTCGTGTCTAAAATCCGGCCCCGACGCACACCCAGGAACTGTTGATTAGAGATGCTCCAGATGTTTTCCCATGGAGAGCCCTCGTGAGCTTGCAGGTGGCGAGAAGTGATCTCTTCTTTCTCTTCTATGTGGTAAAAAGAGCAAATCGAATTTTCCGTCGTTTGACGGAAGAGCAGGTCTGACGTCCTGTGTCTTGCCGCGTAAAATAAGGCATCATTGAACTCAGTATAAAATTACGACGGCTGTTGAGGTTTCGCTACTCTCTGAATCTATGTGTTTGAAAGTATCCGAACACTTGGCTGAAAATGACATACCAGTTCGTGGCGCCCTCCATCGGTAATGCTGGAATTCAATAAGGTGTTGGCCCACCCTTAGCTTTGATGAAGGCATCCACTCTCGCAGGCATTCTTTCAATCAGTGCTGGAAAGTTTCTTGGAGAATGGTAGCCAATTCTTCACGAAGTGCTGCACTGAGGTGAGGTATCGATGTAGATCGGTGAGACCTGACACGAAGTAGACGTTTCACAACATCCCAAAGGTGTTTGATAGGATTCAAGTCAGGACTCTACTACTGTGCAGGTCAGTTCATTACAGGGATGTTGTTGTCGTGTAATCACTCCGCCACCTATTGCTCTTGAACAGTGGAAAGCAAGGTGTTTAAAACTTTAACGTAGGCCTTTGCCGTGATAGTGCCACAAAAAAAGGGGTGCAAGCCCCCTCCATGAAAAACTTCACCACACCATAACACCACTTTGGACGTGTCAGGAAACTTTTAATCACGTATTGTATCTAGGGCTTCTAGCCAAGGCACAGCTGAAAAGCGAGGCGCCTTGTCAGTAATTCAATGCATGTTTCCTGGGCGCGCGCGGCGTTTGAAGCGCGTCGCCGGCGCGCAAACACACTTCATATGGCCCGGAGCGCTCGCTGGCCGTGTGATGAAAAGCCACCTCGTGGAAAACGAGAGGTAGCTGACGTAGTCGAGTAGGCCGCTGTGGAGAAGGCGGCAATGGGGGCTCTACGAGGGAGGGCGTCGGGTCCCACAGCAGCGACGTGGCGTTTCCAGGATGTACGTTTTCCTAGGTTACCAACACAAAGAAAATACAATTTCATGACAAACAATTTTGTCGCAAATACAACACACACTGAACCATTTTCCCACGTAATCATCACCAGAAATCAGATATTTTTTATAACTTGGTAACAACATTTGTAGTAGTAGTTTGTCGTCTGGGATAGGTACCAGTGTTTGACGGCGTCTGCAACTCTGCTTCACTAAAATACGTATGATGTTGACCGATCATGAATCTCGTGAGCTGTAAGAAAACATGGAAATTGTAGGGTTGAGATCGGACTATAGAATTTATGGTCATGTCCCAGCTGAACTGCTGCAGAAGATGTGTGGAAGGCCGTATGATTATCGCTTAATTGTCAAACTGTTGCCTCCTTTGATTTACGCTTTTTCTTGCACCTTATGAAATTCATGTCTGGTCACACAACGCGTGTTACAGGTGGCTGTCATACACTAGTACCGATTCCAGGCGTCAGACTTCTAGGACACAGAGATACATATGTCAATCCTAAGCCAATGCAAATACCCCAATTCTGATGCTAATTTTGTGGAAAATAGACCAACAGTTGCTGTATCTACTTCAATAATTGTTTCTGTGAAATTGTTTTTATTTTTGTTGACGACCCCAAGAAAATGTCTTTCTGGCTACGTACGTAAATGGAGGGGAGACTGACAGCGGCGGCAGGACGCCTTGAGCATCAGCGTTCGGGGAGGAAGTTGGTGCTGGCGGTGCAGTGGCTCGTCGCCTTCTATGCCCGCCCCGCAACTCCCACTTCTCAAAACCGTCGATAGGTAGAGCCCTTTCGTGGCACACATTGGGTGGAGGGTGAGCGCGTCTCATTGAACATTGAACTACATTTTTGTATTAGCCAACTGCACATCCTATTAAGGGCAAAGGCCTCTGCTTGAGTATGGAATTATTAATACTTCTTTAATGAAGTGATAGGATGGTGATGAGAGACGATCACAAATACCTCCATGCTCGAGGCGGGATTCGAACCCGCGATGCTTTGATGGGAGATCGCCACGACACTACTGTCTTGGTAATCTCGGCTACCCAGATTGGCCATTGAACAACGTAATGCATGTTAAAGAATTTAATAACCAAATACTTTCACCTTTTCACTATAACGTAATTTGTACGATTTTTATAATTGTATACTTTTTTCATTATTCCATTTTCGTAAAACGTTTTAAAGGAGGAACTTGTGAGTTGAGAAAAAGGGAAAAATAATTTATTCAGGACATAATCAATTTCGTATTAACTAATTGTACTATGTCTGGCGTGTTAGCTACGTAGAACAATTGCACATTCTCAAAATATTTGGTTTTGGTAGTTGAAAACTTACATAGTTTCATTTCAAAGTGACTCTTGAATACTCAAGCATTATTATTACACAAACACTTTAAAATTGTGGTGAAGGAAAGGTATGAATCTATTCTCCCAATTTTGGCGAAAGACGTATTTTAAAATTGTGACGGCACAAAAGCACAGAGCGCTATTTTTATAGAATTATTTATCTTAGGGACTCAGCAATGTGGTAAGCTGAACCCTCTAATGTGGCACACAAGGGGAAGAGCGTTTTATCTACTTACTCGATTTCAACGCTCGATATTGCTACTACAAATATCAGTTCACAAGCCAAATCTTGCTTCAAAGGTTTATTTGTTGATTTAATTTTAAAGAGGAAATCCAAATGTTTGCAGTTCTGTTGTATGTCGTACAGCATTTGTACCGTGATTTTGTGCTTCCAAACAATCCATACGAGTGTGCAAGGAATCGAATTCACGATCGGTGGAAACAAATGCCACATAAACTATAATTAAATACAAATTGCAAACGTAACAAAACCTCAGTATGTGGAAATAAACCGGTACGATTTATCTAAGGAACTTAATGCTGAAAATTTAAGAGCTAACAACCTGTTTTTAAAAGTTACGAGCCAAATTGTTAAAATGAGGTGACAACTAGAACACTTTGTGAAATTGTATTAGTTTGAACCGCGTTGTTGAGTTTTCTCACGTGCTTCTGTAACGCTCGGCTCCAGGATGCAAATGTGCCGAGTTTCCAAGAGCTGTTTTCGTAACTGTTCTACTTCCTGCGTCCAGGTTTCAATTAACGCTTACAGTACGGAATCCTCGCGAACTGCTAGCAGCGCTATCCCTTTAAGCTTTTCTAATCAAAGAAGCTCTGTTTGTTCGCCCAGGTGCCCTTTTCGGAAAGCAGTACCTTCCGTCAGCTCCAAAAAAGGCGTTTCTATACCTACAACGCCAATACCGCCGTGACAAGGCTCGCGTCGAAGACAAATACCCGGCCAGGAAGAGGAAGTCATTGTTAGCCCAGTCGGCTATTGTCTCTTTTTATTAGATTAACATTTTATATTTTGAGACTTCTGGAAAGTTTAAATTATTAACATGAATATTCAACAGACCATTATGAGTTAATTAAAACTTAATGAATTTGAATTTAAATCAGCGACCCTCGGCGCGGGGCGATAAGGGCTTTGGTATCGAGGGCGAATGAGACTGTGGGGCACGCGTTCGTGTAGCGCGGAATTGAACGCCTTTCCCCTTCCTCTCCCTCTCTCCCTCTCTCTCCCTCTCTCTCCCTCTCCCTCTCTCTCTCTCCCTCTCTCTCTACCTCTCTCCCTCTCTCTCTACCTCTCTCCCTCTCTCTCTCCCTCTCTCTCCCTCACTCTCTCCGTCTCTCTCCCTCTCTCCTTCTCCCTCTCTCTCCCTCTCTGTCTCTCTCGCCTGCGAATTTGACATTTCATCTTCCTTCGGTGTCTTCCCAAGTCATTGTATTTCCATTTGAGCGCCCGAGGAAATTCTAGAAATTATCTCATAAATAGCGCAATCAATTATTCATGAGAGAGAATCAGAATCCATTAGGTTAAAACTCATCTTAAAATATTGTAAAGTGATGACGGCAATAGGACAAAGTCGGAATAAATATCTGATTTTTTACCATGTTAGTTTTGTTGGTATACAAATTCTTCGTGAATGACCTGGTATTTTACAAAGACTTTTGTTGTTCAATTCAATTGTTTTGTATGGTGAGTTCTTAAATAAAACAAAAACTGATTATTATCATCAAAAATTGCATCTACATTCAACTTCGCACATTCTATGACAATATAATTTATTTTATAGTTTTAGAAAAAACGTTATAAGATAGATATTTGTTCAGAAATATCTAATTGTTAAGAACTTCTACAATATGGGGAGTGAATAAAATAATTTTTGTCAGTAACAGTTACTTTCCATGAGACATTTACCCCACAGTTGTTGTACATTAAATGTGAATATGTCTAGTTTTTATTAGAAGACGTAGAGTTTCTTTACTTCTTACTCCTGTCTTATAAAGATGAATCGGTTCCTGAAAACTAGTGTTTGAAGAAAAGCGCAACGGATCATTAATCTTCTTTCAAGGAGAGTCTTTTTTAATGTGGATCTTTTATTTAGGGTAAAGACATCAGAACTGTCCACAACCTCAGTAGCTCAGCACATAATTTAAAAAATAAATATCGCAGGTTCTTCACTTGCTTCAAACTTGCGGAATATGAAGGTTATACATTCTAGTGTTATAGAGTAGAACGAAGGTAAATTAATTCTAGTCACTCTTTGTATATATATATATATATATATATATATATATATATATATATATATATATATAATATTCTTCACGAATATTCTTTATTTTAGAAAATAAATCAACCTAGAAAGTAATATGTCAATCGGTAATTGAGTTAAACCCAACTATAGCCCTAGAATTTTAAGAAAAAATGGTAAGGCTATTAACAACAGTCACTTCTTTTAGAGTATTTCATGTTCAAAGGGCTGATCTTAATCAGAAGAGAAAAAACAATTGTGTATATGTTGATTTTATGAAGCAAATAATTACATCTAATTTACATGCATGCATTTAATTTTTATATGCATACTACATAGTTTCGAGAATGGCGAATGCTTTCAGCAGTCTCTGGCTAAACTTATTTTTCTTGACGCGACACCAGTTTATACAGCGATTGACGCTCAGTGACATTGGTATATGAAGAAGCACGTGTTAATTAACGGTAGCTAATGTTCTATGATACGATTTTGGGGAATGTTTTTTTGATATTTTGTTTCGTTGAATCTTCATAGGCAAAGTGGTTATACACTATTTTCGAAACCACAAATGAGGATTGCAGTTGCCAATTCCATTTTATATAGTGAAATTAAATTTTCATATAATTGTTCGTTCTAAATGTCAAAGACCCATTCCCATAAAATACTGGCATGCAGTTTCTAAAACTACTTCTGTGTCCTCCTTCCGAACCGTGCCAAGCCAAGCCGAGCCATCCAGATCCGATCTCACCCACTTGAAATGCTCGAAGCCACTGTAAACCAATCCCGCTTCTGATGTGAAGACTAAACGACGAAGATCGTCAGAGAGATGTAGGAGATGCGATCTGAACGGCGCGAGCAACGCGTCGTCCGGTCGAAAGGCGACCGCGAGCGGTGCGCGCGGTGCGCCGGCGCGGCGGCGGCGGCGCCATTGGGCGACGACGCGGCGGCGCGGGCGGTGGCCGCGGCAACTACACCAGCATCAGCACAGCACCTCGTCAGCGCGAGCAAGCTGCAGCAGCACCAGCTGTCGCCGTCGACGCGCGCCCCCGCGCCGGGCGGAGAGGGGTGGCGTGGGGGCGGGTGGCAAGCGCCAGCCGGTCACGCGCCGGGCCCCGCGGCCCCGGCCAGACGTGGGGCGCGCCGTGCCGGCACGTGCCGGTGTGGCAGGGCCGCGCCTCCACCCCATGGACGTCGTCCCCGCAGGTAAGACACCACGGCTCAGAACAAATGTTACAATCTTCTAGGGCACGAAAAGGAGTCAAACGCAATCACTTTTTAAAAAAAATTAACATATAGTAGAAATTGCATATAGTTAAGTTCTATACATTCATACACTTGCTTGTGATTTTCAGTGAACTGGTATGCACAGGTTTTTCAGCAGATACACATTATTGTATGAAGCCCCCTTGACTGCGATAAAAACATGACCAACCAAACTCCTGTGTTGTGGGAAAACGCTGCATATTTCAAGGCATATAAATCTGTTTATATGAAATTCCCAAAATTTTGACAAAAATTGACCATTTTTGACGCTTTTGAGTTTGCCTAGAAGTTGGTAACATTTAATCCGAGACACCTGCAAAAACAGTTCAGTGATTGCACCGCACGCTCTTTTACAAAATGTTACGGGCTTAAGAGACTTGATAAGCATTTCGTTTATGAAATGAGCATTTCGTTTATAAACTAATGTACTCCCGAGTAAAATATTAAATATGTACTTCTGTGGGAGACGAAAACCTTAAATTAATGTGACAACATCTACGATGTTTGTTCTAGAAGCGCTTCTAAACGTGCTAAAGTCAAACTATACTTTTCTGTATGCAAAATCGAAATACTGAAAAGTTGTCCTTCTGAACTTGTTCTATCTGGTCTGCACGCTTGCTGTACGTCCAACCTGCACGAAAACCGTACCGAGGGCTGTTTATCTGAAGCCTAAACATTACTTTGATATTTATTCTTTGCTGCACTTAATTAACTGGGAAAATTATATCACGAATTCTCTGAAAACCGATTAAGTAATAATGTATTTCGAACACGCATTTGTACCGGCAATAAGTCAGTAATGGATTACTTTGAATATGAATTTATGAAGGTACAGTCACATTTATTTACTTGAATAATATTAATACACAACGTAAATAATGCTATTATACATCTACGGCTCGTAAATTGCTCACTAAACATTACTCTGCGAAGCTGTAATTATTCCATTGTTTGTCATTCTGACTCATGTGTTAAACTATTATTATGAACAATTTAACTAAATCTAACATACTAAAAACATCCATAAACTGTTTTGCGACAAATACACCTGGTATAAAATAGCCCTATATAGTGTAAATCTGCATTTAGGGAATACGCAATATCATATATTCAGCTATTGCAATATTAATTTTACAAATTTAAATATTAGGTAATAGCAACAATTTGGTGGAAAATGCAATATTTTCTGTCTTTTGTTGACGGGAGATTCGGTTGTAACAAAAACTTATTCGACCCGTGCACAGAATGTCGCAGATAGAGAGTTGTAACGTATAAATCTAAGAACGCGTGACATTAACGTAATGGGATATCAAAATATATTTCTTCCACAGCACTCTCATAAACAATAGAATTTAATTATTGAAATTTGTTATCTTAGTTTGTATTATATATTACGTGCAATACCCGTAATTTCTGCATTCTCTTTACTTCACTATCAACTTCCTTATTTACTCTGATTTTTTAGGAGAGGTATCACGCCTACCGCACAATGTTTGAACATCGGGTAGCAATTCTCACATTTGATGTACAAAGGGCCTGCACTGAAACCGATCTTTGTTCCAACGAAATTGCGAATGCTGAGCAGCGGCCGTCCCACTTTCACACCTGTGGCGGCAGAGTGCCTTGTTTGTGAATCCTTCAGAACGTACACAACCCAATTTCATATTACCCATTAGTCGTGGTTCTTCACTATTTCGTTGGCTTGCATTTTATATGCTTATTTTACATATTTGATCCGTCTTGTCCCTTTCACCAGAAAAACAAGCTTTCAAAATTTCCGCAGAAATAAAACTACTACAGTAGAAAGGAGAAATCACAAATAAACTTTTTCTAGGAGCTCACCGTTTTGTTACTGATATACCAAAAGCACTTTACTCGCTCTACAGAGAAAGGGAAAAAGAAAAACACCTACTTCTTTCAGTTGTAGATCTCTACTTTAACACATTCCCTACTTAATTTGGAACTTTAAATAACTTACATGAAGGCCACTAATGTTTCGTAACACTAATTTATTTCCAAACTAAAATTAGTTTAAGTTTTTAAAAGGGAACAAAACAACAAATAATATCTCGAATATTTCAGAGCGTTTCCTTGCAATCAGATCCGTATAAACGAATTACATTGATTTTAATACTGCATATTTAAAGCTTGTTAATGAATAGTGATTAGTTTAAATTTAATGGACTGTAGATTTGAGAGGCATGAGATGCTAGTGCGAGATTTGCTGCGTATACTGGATAATAGATGTTATATTAGGAGGGCTGTGATTGGTATCAGAAAACACAGCGGTGTAGGGTGTCAAAAAACTAAGGAGTCGAGATGAGTCATTAGTAGCGATCACAGAGAGAGATAGTGGGAGGCGGATGTTAGGGGAAGGTTGGGTGTGGGTTGTACGGAGTGTCATAGGCAGCTAACACGTACAGGTGGAGGACTTCTCGTGGTCGCGTGCTGGGAGATTCGTGAGCGTAACTTTGGGTAGCAGTAGGAGTGATTCGCGATGCGGAGGAGGCTTGTTCGACTACGCAGACCTGAGGGGGTGGGACAGAATGTTGTGAATGCGCGGAGAGTCGAATCTCTCTGACGGTCCTTTTTCATTCCTTCACTTACTTATCCCGATTTACCGACCTCTCCCCTCTCTCCTTCGGTTCCCCACACCGCTTCATTTTTCATCCTTGATTATCCTTGCTACATTTCCTGTGTTGCACCCCTCGTCTTTTTGTTTCTGCTGTTTAGCCACATTGTATCTACCCCAATCCCTCCTCTTTACCACATCTTTTTATACCATTCCTCTGTAGTCAAATCTAAGACCAAAAATACGAACATATTTGGCTTACTGAATCTTGTTTACTTGTCATTTATTCCTTCATTCCCAAACATCAAGATAGTTCATACACGGAAAATGTTTTTAACAGTATTTTTCATTCTAAGAATTCGACAGTGAATTTGTTTATTTAAATTTTAACTAAAAGTAATCTGTTAGTTTTTACTCATAATTCTGTTATTGTACGCATAATCTCACACCCAACGATGGTGTTTCTCCTACAGAGTTTATAAACATGTTTTCCCACAAAATCTATTCTATGAGAATAAAGTTCAAGGCGTTGTCTTTATAAAAAAGTCAGTAATTTGAGTGAGTTAAAATAAGAAGTTGACAAAATTTAATTGAAAATTACTCGCATATGTTTGAAAATAAATCGAAATGAAAGACAATAATAAATATACCTTTTTTAATCATAGTAAATATTAATGCTATCTTTAATATATCCAAAATCTAATAAGTAATTTTACCTACAATTATCATCCATAAATCATCACAACATAAATAATTAATCTGTAACGGCTTTACAATTGCCGTACGGCATATCAATTAAACATTATGCTGCTAAAAAACCTGTCAAAGATGTAGGTAAAAAGCTGCATTAACCATTAACTGAATCAAAATTTCAAATTTAAATGATTTTCTTCCATTTATTGGTTAATCGCTAATCAATTATTTCTCATGTATTATTGCTCTAAGTAAAGAATGTACGAGATAAATATGCCTATTTACTTTTACTTTCTTAAATCCTTTTTAGTTTCTAGATTTTTAATAGACATTATGGAACTTATAAAAATTGTCACACCTTTGTCACAATGAATGAAATAAATGTTCGTGATGTGAAGTTGAAAATTTGACAGTATCAAAAGTTGGTTTACTCTTTTCCAACATTTTTAAAACACAGAGACAGCTGCTGTAAAACATCTACATTGATGACACGCGTAATATAAAGATCAAACTGACTCACAACGAGGTCTGGAGAATGCCCGCAGGGTTCTTAGAAGAAAAATTTAACATATTTTTGTCTCTGCCCTACATGTATCTGAAGTCACCTGTGTGATCCTGCAGCTTTATTCCCAATTCTCATTAGACGTTAGTGCTGGAACTCTTCACACTTTCATCTCAACTATCTCAGCTACTCTGTTCCTTTGTCTATTTACTACCATCAAAAATTATACAGGTTACCGGATTTTAAACTTTTCTCTCTTCGTGGAACCAAACCGGTATTTTTCTCTTCTTAGTGTTCAGAAAAGCAAAATGACTGGCCATAATTTCGAAGCTTTGTTCCGGAGACAGTGTACGAAAAAAAAGGAGAGAAACCGCTCAAAGATTCCATTACTATAAATGATTAAAAGACAAAATAAAGAATAATAATACTAATACCTCGTTTTAAAATAAATGTAATTCTGTACAACTATTCTGAGGTTATTTCTGGAAAACTAAAGATCCAGGAGAAATGGCCAAGTTTTGAAAAGTGAGGTGTTTTTAGAAAATATTCGATTCTCCCTAGCAAGTAACTTTTTAAGCTATTAAGATCAGAAAAAATCTCAAATCAGGAAATGTTGCATCTTTAATTTTGAAAACCTTTCCAATACTCTGCTCTGTTTACGAGGTGAGGCGAAGGTATAGGCGAAAAAACAAGCGTAAGAGCTTTTTACGTTCGCCTCTATACCCGTAACACATCATAGCGGTGTAATGGTTACCAAATTAAACATGTATTATGCTAATTTAAATCTGTCTGTGCTAATAATGTGTTGGAAACAGTTGTAGAAGCGTACGTTAGGTCACAGAGATAATGCCTGAGAAATGTATGAATTCGTCGCTCATAGCAAAAGCCAATTGCAATCGAATTTAAATGTGCAAAATATGCACACTAGTTCGGCTTGTGTAATATTACGTAACCTGTACAAAATACCAGAAAATAAGTTTCATTTAGGGACTAATAAGGAATAAGGATTTAGTTTTCCTTATTTTACAGGCAAACATGAGAAATTTTCCGTTTAAGTTCCAAGGATTTTTCTCCTTCTCGAACAGCGTTATTAACAGAATGCTTGTATGAGAAGTTTCAGAAAAATGTTACAAATTTTTAGAGCATGACTATATTTTGTCAGTGATCATTTCGTACGAAATTTCTTATAATTACGTTACAAAACTACCTGTTTTGAAAGCTCCTGATTGGTAGTCATCTCTTTCCCCTCTGGTGTTAGAAACATCACTTCGACTGCGTCGGAACGTGTATCTACCAAATACTAGAGACGAAAAAACGATTACCAAATGGGTTTACGCTGTCGAGAAACGTAGTTGTGTATCTTGGTCACCACGCTTCTGAACGGGAGATCCTAAGGTTCCGGTCCTGACGGAGGCAAGATTTTCGACTCTAGCTTATCAGCCGCCCTTCCCATCCTTAGTTTTCTGTGGTTTCTCCGACCAAATCCAGGCGAATGCTGGAGCAATACCGCAAGAAACGGATCACACACCGCGCGCAATATTTTATTTGTCTTCCTTGTTCTTTCCTCGCCGTTTACACACACACTAACATGCATTACACCACCACACATGCTGGGAGACCAGTCGGGAGCTTAGAGCTTCTTCCGGCTGGAGCGTTGCCCTACTGATGGGAGATACCTGGATGGGGGGAAACTCCGCATGCCGTCATAAATCGGCGCCGGATCTCGCCAGCCAGCTGTGAAAGATCACCGTCACATTCAGCGATACGATATTCACTACACTTACGGGAATAATGACCTTAGCGGTTGACATGCCCAGAATCACTAACAATCAATCATATTGTAAGTCTGCGTCATTCTGATGATTGATTGATTGATTGTTAGTGATTTCAGGAACATTAATCCCGTACGTGTAGTGCATGCTGAGGTGGCGCTGATCTTTCCCTCTGGATGCCGAGCTGCGCCGCTGACCTACCGGCGGCGAGCGGGGTTTTTCCCAAACAGGTATCTCCCACCAGCGAGGCAAGGTCCCAGCCGAGACGCGCTCTAAGCTCCCGACCAGCCTCCCGGCATGTGTGGTAGTGTAGTGCATGTTAGTATGTGTGTGTAAGGAGTGAGGATAGAACGCGTAGGAAGAAGGAAAAATCGGGCGCGGTTCGTGGCCCGTTAGTTAGAGTAGAGCTCCGGCTTTTGCCTGGAGAAACCACGGAAAACTACCGATCAGAGCAGCCGTCCACCAGAATTCTCCTCCATACAACGGCTGAATTCAACGTGGCTGACAAGATAGTGAGTAAAATAGTGCCATCGTGTGGACTCGAACCTAGTTCCTCCCGGTCAGAGGCACTGCAATGCCATGAGCCACCTCTCCCGGTGTGAGCAGTCACCGAGCAGCGCGGGCGCAGCGTGCGTGGCGCGTGCGTGGCGCGTGCGTGGCGCGTGCGTGGCGCGTGCGTGGCGCGTGCGTGGGCGCGGTGCGTGCCTAGCGTGGTAGCGTGCGGATGCGGACGCGGCGTGGCGCGGCGCTGCTCTGTCCGTAGCTGGAGGCTCGCCGCCGCAGGCGCCTGCGAGGGGGGGGCGCGTGGCGCGTGACGCGAGGCGCGGGCGCGTGTGCGCAGGAGCGGCGGCGGCGGCGGCGGCTGCTTGCGGCGGGGCGGGCGGGCGGCCCCGCTCGTGGGGCGCAAGCGGCCGCTGCTGCCCGGGGGCCCGCGGCCCGCCATGTCCCCCACCAAGCGCACCGTGCTCTCCATTCTGGCGCGCGCCCGCGCAGCGCAGGCCAAGGACATGGCCGAGTACCCGGCGCCCGTCAACGGGTGAGTACCACTGCACTGGCGCCATTCCGCTTGCGAACCCCTATTGGAAACTGGTTTGCCGCCGGTCTGCATAGACGTGGTCGCTAAGGCCTGAAGAGCCGTAGCCTCCTCGTCTCTGAAGGGTTGCGGAATTGAATCTTGCCTGGGGTATGGATGTTTGTCTGTGTTCAAATACTTACCGTTACCCCCAGTGTTATTTATAGTGATCGCTATAGTAGCACCTTAAGAGTTGAAAAGCGATCTCAAATAAGTAAAAAAATATATTTTTTTAAAATGAATTTGGGAACTGAGGGTGACCTTCTTATTGCAACACGAGCGAGGAAGTTTTGGATTCTGACACTTTATGACGCGTTGTGTCATTTTCGTCCCTCCCCCATACAGCAATTGCACTGGCCCTTGACCTCGCGCCAACACATTCACCGGTTCCTAATTCGGGGCCTTGCATGAGTATTTACGATTTTCATAGAATGGTGCTGTAGATTTCATAACAACCATTACTATTCTGGTTCTCACTGTACATCTTTATCATCTAATTTCGAGAAACTGTGAGATTCACTGAATATTGTTAAATATACGCATTTTCACTCTGCTGAGCCAAGAGCATTGGTTCAGAGACAATACCGCTTCCAATGTTTTGCACGTAAGTTCAGAAACAGTGTCTATATCTTAACAAGCAGAGTAAGTAGGGAAATCAAAGTGAACCGTATTAAATTTGGCAGCGACAAAGTGAAGTGTTACTTATTGTGTGTGGAAATAGCGTTTTCATTTCCTTATTTTTGTATGTAAATGGCGTATTTAGTAGGAAGTTTCTTAATTGGGTGCTCGGAAATTTTACCATTAGTTGTAACGCACCCAACAATCGGAGGTCCTTGCTATCAACGGGATAGTAAGGGCTATAATAATAATAATAATAATAATAATAATAATAATAATAATAATAATTTTTCTTACTTTCAAATATTATTGCTTTATTTATATTTGTTAATTTACCGATACCAAGTCACAAATGGCAATAACACAAATTTCAATATCACATTCAGTATTATTAATTATAATATTGATATTATCTTTAACCAGATTGTATGTAGTGTTCATTGTAGATAAATAAATTAATTTAATTAATTATTACAATATAACTTTGAATGGTAATGCAAAATAGAAGGGTTTCAAAACATCTGAGAACCTGATTTGTCAGCCATATTCTCCGAGGACGAAGTAAAATTGCATCCGCGACAGATCACGCGAACACTACCCTTTTCCAGAATATGTTTTCTTTCACAGAAAAAATAACTGCTGAAAACTAGAAAAAACAATGGCAGAAGAAAATGTCCCCATTAAAAACATTTCCTTATGCACTTTCTTAAGAAATATACCCGTTAATTAGTTCCTCTCACAAGAAATTGTATAGCGTTCATTTATGTGCACAAAATATTACTCAACTAAGACTTCTAGGAAAGAATAGTCTGCAGAAAAGTGAAGAGCTTAGAGATTGTGGTTTGTTTCGGCGTAGGTATAATTTAAAAAGAGATGGATGTTGTGATTTTTCCTGTGTATCAATGCAAAAGTGTCTGGAAAAAAGATGTGGCAGAGAAAAAGCCATATCTACGATCATGGAGAATAAATTACACTAGTATTTATTTGGATGATAATAAATGTTTTAGTTTCTCGGAATTATTGCACGAACTGTGTTTTTTAAATAAATAATATTGCCTGCTGAAGTTTGTTGCACCTGAGGACGTGATCAATGAGGTTACGAAACGTCGTGAGAATTTGTAATGTGAGTTTAATTTTGTTTGCATTTTATTAAATAACTTCTGCTTGATATTCTAAAAATTAAGGGTATCCTTATTTTTTATTATTAGCCTACAACATCCCATGAAGGGCAAAGTCATCCTGCTTTTGGCGGGTTACATTATGATATTTGTAAAAATCATCTCTTTTTTTCTGTTCGTATGCCAGTTGTCTCCATGTTGCCCTCCTTTAGGTCAGTCTCGTCCTGATGGGACCAGCTACCTTGCTTGGCTCGCCTGCTCATCTTTTCTGTCCCCCTTGGATTCTCCAGCCGTACCGAGGGTCCCACGTTGTTGTAGTGTACGTCCATAGCTTTTGGTCTTGTCTTATGATGTGCCCTCCCTAACATCATTTACTTAATTTTGCTTGCTATACTGCATCCTTGATTTTCGTATTTTTCCTAATGTTCGTAGACAGTATTTTCTCCAAAAGCGAAATGTTTAACACCTTTCGTTCCATTTGCCTCTGGCATCGTTGTGATTCATAAATCAGTACAGGTAAGATGCACACGTCCATCTCTCTTATCAATACTCAAATGTTCATTATTTACAAAATAATCTTAGATCGTAAATGGGGTCGCTCATGCTGCGATATGTTTCCTTATTAAGTAATGTAGACATAAATAGACTGTTTCATCTGATTAAATTCATCTCATTAGTACATCAATGTTATAAATAAGATAGTGTATTGCCTCTATACTTAAACATAATCCTAATATAAATATTGTAAGAAAAACTGAAATTATGCCAACTATAGGTCGTATGTCCCAAAACGAGTTAGATCTGACAGGGCTTAGAGTACCTGCACCGCGACCTTTCTGCTAGTCACCACGTAGTATAAGAACATAGGTGATAAAACATACCCATCCCCACTCTCCCGCGTGTAAACACAGTCCGCACATTGCAAAGAACATGCGTCACACAGCGTCGTAGTATAAACCCACGCCGCATTTTTAAACGCCAACGTGTCCGTATTTATCGAGGCAGACAGGCCGCGTGCCGAGAAGAGTTAACTGCGACGCACGGACCCGGGCGATTATTAAATATTCATTCCCGCGCACCTCCCGTGCCCAGCCGTTGCCTGTAAAATATAATGTCCCACGTACGCAGGAGGGGGTGGGGCGCGAGGCGCGGTTTACTGCTGTTTTGCCACGGAGGAAGGCCGGAGGGGGGGCGGGGCGAGGTGAGAGCAGTGTTCGCCGTAGTGATACGCGCCCGCCGCATAAATTTCTCTACTCACCCACCTACCCCCTTTCACCCACTCGCTCAGACCCCACTCTCCCCCACCAGCGGGGGCGGCAGCGAGGGCGACCGCAGCGCCCCCGCGCCCGCCGCGGCGGCTCCGAGAACGACAATAATGACAACGCGGGCCCGGCCGACGCATACAAATGCGGCCGACGACGCGCTGACGGGGGAAAATGAAAAAGAAATCCCATTCCAGAAAGGATTCCGGCCGTCCCCCGACTATTTCCAGGGAAGAAATATGGCCGCAACACGATCCGGAGGATGAGAAGGGCTGAGGCGCCAGAGGATGCACGCTGGTCGAGACGAGGGCTGCGGCAGTGGGGGTTTTAGTGCAAGGAGCCCCTGGCACGACGAAATTTCACCCGTCCGTCGGGCTCATCCAATCCTACTGCACTTCCGGTGAATCATTTCTGAGTAGGTGACTATCGAAAAAGATGGGGAAAATAATTTTAATTTTTGATAAACAGAAAATTCAATTCTATTAGAAAACTTGACATATGTAGGCATACCAAGACCTGTCTGATAATGAGAGCTGATAGGAAAGCTGCGTCATAAATAATAAATAATAATTCATTTTTAGTACTTTAAGAGTGGGTTCACTTTTAGAGATTTTTATCTGTTATTGCACTATTTGTTCGTATCCATTAAACTCCAACAGAAAATATATTAAAAATACATTTACACAACAAAAATATTTCCTAAACAAAACAGAAATGATTTTTATGAAAAAGTTAAAATGATTTATGCATGAAAATATATTGCAGATGGATAAATTACAAAGTTGAGTAAAATATAAATATTAACGAGTAAACAATAATTAGTAAAAATATTGGTTATTGTGATATTCAAGTTTACTAAACACATAAAAGTAGTTATAATGTTACCATGATTAGCTGAATTAACGTCACAGGTCAATTAACTCTCGTCATGCTTGTGGAACGTTTTGTAGACCATTTAAGGCTTCTTGTCATACGATTTTTTTCAACTGGATAAGGATATTATTTTCAGCGTCTCGCAGTTGAAACCTTTTATTCAGCGCAAATGTGTGGCAAAAATCTGCAAAACACTTAAATAAGCAAACACCTGCAAAAAGCATCTTGAAATCTTGGAATGGAATCTGCAAACAAATCTGTACAATTATCTAATTTTTAGTTAAAAACAAGAGAATTGTGCAGATTTTTTTTGATTATTCCATTTTCATTTTATTGTAAAAGTTCTTTAATATTATTGAAGTTTTACCACATGCAATGAATGCAACCTACATGACAGTGGTGGGCACATTAATATCTCTAAGTAGGTACCACTCGTTAATGTAATTCTTCATGTATAATATTTACGTTGATACTTAACATTTTGTAAGAATAACCCATTCCTTCGACCTTGGCAAACAACTTACAATTGTCCGCAGCTTGTGTCACCACTCGGCAACCCGGGAACCCTGCAAAGATCCAAGCACACCCTCGCCCCGTTGTATCCCGTCGCGCATGCAGGTGCTTCACTAGCGCCTCCAGCCAATGACCCGCACAATGGCGAAGGCCGCCCTCTGTCGAGAGCACGGACACGCGCCGGGCGCACAATCGAGGAGAGTCTGGGGGAGGGGAAGGGCCGGGAAGGGCGGGAGGGAAGGGAGGGGGAGGGAGGGGGACGCCGGATAGGTCGCGGCGGTGTTGCTAGGCGGCTCGAGGTGGGCGCGGCGCCATTGTTCTCCGCGGGCGGGCGCCTCCTCGCACGTTCCAGGTGCCACCGCGCCCCGCCCCTCCCCTTACCCCTCTCACCCCTCCCCTCCCCACCCCATCCCTCGCGCAGGCCAGCTCGCGCAGGCCCCCCTGCGCGGATGGGATGAGATCGCTCCGTGAGAACAACCGACGCCGCTGGAGCTGCCCGGTTTGAGTCACGGCCGTGGCGAATTGTTTACTCTTTGCTAGTAGGCCGAGGCGAATTCAGGAGCTGTCTGGGAGAATTCTAGCACTCGCCTGCTCTGATCAGATAATCTACTCCCAATCAGTTTTCTGTTTCTCCCATCTACTCTTAGTGAATGACGCAGAAGTACTCTAATAAATGACATCCGGACCGCGCGATATCTTCCCTTCCTAAGCTTTGTCCTTTCTATCCTTATGTCCACACACACGCTTACACTACACGTATCCTTATGTACAAACACACACTCTCACACTTCACGTATCCTTATGTACACACATACGCTTACGCTACACGTATCCTTATGTACACACACACACGTACATTACACGCATCCTTATGTATACACACACGCTTACACTACACGAATGTTATGTACAAACACACACGCTTACACTACACGTATCCTTATGTACAAATACACACGCTTACGCTACACATATCCTTATGTACACACACACACACACGTACATTACACGCATCCTTATGTACACACACACACGCTTACACTACACGAATGTTATGTACAAACACACACGCTTACACTACACGTATCCTTACGTACACTCGTCTCGCCATTAGAGACGTGCAGACACCAATTGGGAGCTTAGATCTTCCTTCCGGCTGAGGCGGTGCCCCGCTAGAGAAACACCTGGAGGAAGGAGACCCTACAAGTCTAAGTGTAAGTCGGTACCGAATTTCGTTTAAGCGTGGGAGGAACATCGCCACCTCCGGTTATAACATTTACGAAACTAATGTCTTAAATAGTTGATGAACCGGGGAACACTACATAGATAACGAACTCCCTTTCTCACTACGTGGGAGTCTTCCGCCACCAAGTACACTGTCTCTACCCCCTTCTCCTTATGATTCTCCATGGGGGTATTAAGACATGGGATTTGAAAGTTGCAATGAACCTTCCTCATTGCTCACGGTCAAAGGCAGAATTGCGGAAAGCAGAAAGGCAGATCGAAATGCTCTTAAAGGCGGCTCCATACATTCGGCTTTCGGTAAGTAGTGCTCGACTGCTCGCCGAATTCCGATTGTAGGAGAAGGTGTCCTTGCTATTGGTCGAGCACCAAACACTCGGTGTCCTCCCAAAGAGCATCGTGCCTGTCTTTTGAGAACAAAGAACAGTCTCCGAGCAACTCTGCTACTCAAAATTGGGTGAGCAGTCACTGGCAGTTCTCTGAGTGCCGAATACGTGAAGGGGGGTTACCAAAACGGACACTACCCCAGATTTTAAAATTTAAACCTTATATTCACGGACATAATACTCCCTTATTCGATTTCTGCCCATTGTTAATACAATTCACATTTGCCATCTCCTACGATGCTAGGTTTGTCCAATGTAATAAATTGTTATTATCCATCTTTACTTTTTGTCGCTCTTTCACATAAACTCGGAATTCTGTGATAAGCAGGATGAAGTAATTCGAATCTATTGTCGTTCTATTTTCCCTAAATAGGCGTAATGTCTCTCGAACTTTCGTCCAGAATTAATACCATCCATATTTGACGCGATTATCCTCTAAGTCTTCATAATATTAGGTAGAAATGTCAGCCATCATAATCTTTTAATTAAATAAATTATTGAAAATAATATTCCAGTATTCTGCGGTGGTCTAGCATATTAATGGAGTTTATTTTCCATTCGTTTTGAATGTCTCATTTAATTACTCTTCACTCGTCGTAACCTTTGGTGCGAATCTATTCGTATATTTGAATATTACGACATTAGTTTATGTTTACTAATAAAATGAGAACGTAAAAAAATCCTTTTATAAAATAATTTGATTTTCATGTCATTTAAATATTATTTATTTGAAATTTACTAAATTTAGTGAATAACTCATTTTTCTTCATAGTCTCAGGCCCCACGTATCATGTTCCTTCATATGATCCCGGCGTTATCAATCGACAATAAACCTTACATCCTTTTGACGTTTTTATTAACAAAGAAAACACATCTTTTGTACACTACTTTTATGAGACGAAAGTAACCATAATATATTGTCTTATATGATCCAATTGTGGATCGCATGTTTCCACTATTAATAAACATTTTAATATATCTCATAAAATTGTTTTTCCTTCGACTACGAAATGCAAAGAAACAATTCATAAGAAAGAGGTAAGGTCGTTTCTTGAATCGGAATTAGCATTTAACCGTCTACTGCCAGCTTCGCTGTTACAGACCTTATCCGTTTAAGTCTGTCTGATTGTGGAATTCATATTATTTCGGAAATCAGTAAACCCATACGAGCTTACCGATCTTCCATAAGCTTAGGACCCACGGATGAAGTGTCTGCTGATATCCAGTTAACATTTGTCTGTTTCAATCTAAGACGTCAAGGCACATTGGCAAGCTCTTGAGGTACACGAGAGAATTAAATGTCATACAATTCGCGTAATCTTTCTTAACGCGAATATTCAACAATTTTTTTTCAGTTTATGTTAGAATGATATCATTAAAGTCGGTAAAACCGTATTTAGTGATACAGTATCGCCTGTGACTTCGGACCTTTCTTATTCATTGATTAAAAGGGATGTTGAGAGCAAGTAATATCAGATCATTACATGCGTAAACAATAAGAAATATTACTGCATATCTGTCAACCTACGGCCTAACGAAGATCCACAATGCGTTCTCCTTGAAAGTCAAAATCCTTCTTTCATTTTACTAAACAACTGGGCACGATAGTTTGAACTACACTTCCTGCCATTGATTTCTCACCCACTTCACTACTAAGAGTAAGCAGGCCAGAGTAGTAAGAGTTTTGTTTCTTTAAGTTGTCCTTCCCAATCATCATGCTGTATTACTATTTTCTCTGCCCCATGACTCTTTTCTCTATGCCGCGACGCACGCAGTGCTAAACTAGTATGATAACGCTCTGTCAGTTCACAGATTAGGTCATGCGTCACACCATCAAATGTATGGAACGCCGTATGTTAGAAATGTAAAGAAAATCAATTCTCCATCATTCGAATTGCATTTCACTGAAAATGAAATCATCGAATTTCAATGAACATGACATCTTTGCATTTTATTTAGAATGGACAGGTCTCATGAGAACATCAATTTTTTCAACACCACTAATAATATGAACATTTGACGTGGAGATTTATCTTTAAACTGACAATTTTTCAAGAAAGAAATATAAAAGGCAAATTCGTTGAGTTTACAAGACGGCCATACCTCCCCCTTCTCGAATCCCCCTACATTCCGCCTTTGTAACACAACTCGCCTCCAAGAACCGCTCTGTCCCTTTTCTTTTCCCTAACAGAAGGAGCCAGGGATGACGAATGCATCCGTTATTATGGAGGATGCGCGGAATAGTATTACATCTCACAACTGGCCTCTCTTCAAATGAGTAGCACTCCAATGTAACTACGCGTCGTCCTTTCAGCGGCGGAAAAGAAGACGAGGGAGAGACGAGGAGGTCCGCGTCTATTTCGTCCTGCGGTCTCTCTCGTCTTTCATTCGTGGAACTACGCTCAAGAGGAGTGCGAGGAATGTAGATATCTTGTTGCGGAGTCGTGACCAATTTGAAAGAATTCAATTTTCCATCTCTGTGGGATTTTTTTGTAGTGCAATAACCAGCTAAGGAACTTTTTTCAGCACTTTGCACTGAAAATCGGGGAGATAAAATGCTATAATTTATTGCCAGGAAATAGTATTTTTCATCGTCGACTTGCATTAGGGAATACGTATTAAGGTGCGTCCATTATCCTTTACTAAGAATGATTTTAGTTCTTAATGCATTCACTTCCATTCATATTTCCTTTTATTTCAGAGGATCCGCAAAACCTTCTAACGGGAATGAAAAGGTCAAAAACGTTATATAAAAGTCGAACCAAAATATGAAATAGTTGAAGAAGAAAATCTGTGATGTGAACGTCAAGACAAGCTCACCTTTTTTTCAATTATTTACTCGATTTGGCCGTTAGTTAATAGTTTACGTGTGAATAATGAATCATTTCAGGGTCTATCCATCTGAAGTCATAAATCAAGGCAATATATATTTATCTAATTGGTTTGCGTGCATGTAATACCAGACCATGATAACTTGACACTATTTAACGGAAGATTATTTATTAAAAGAGTTGTGACATTCATCATTCCAATAAAGTTCTATAAAATTGAATGTAAGACATCGTAAGATTATGTTTAAAGCATAAACACAACACATTATTTTGTTAGCTATCTGAAACGCAAAATATCAAAGAATCTGCTCTAGTACAATGAGTGAAAAATAGAATAGTGAAGTGTGAAAACCCGTACTCTATAAAACTACCTTGAAAAAGATGAGTAAATACAAGTTCATATTACACCTAGATTTCTGAACATAACCTTCACGATCTCTCGTTGCAACCCAGTCCATTCCACTTGTTTAAACCTTTGTGGTTTTAGTAGAAAACAACATTAAAACAATTTTCCTTTGTGTGTATACAGAAACAATATCTGCATACTAGCGTAGAATAATAACTCAGCATATAATTCATTTCGTTAATTTCTAGCCAAATTACGAGGGAATACTCTCCTTCGCACTTGGTGTAATTTTGCTTGCTCTTAATTTCATTGAAAGCGGCCATCAGCGCGGAGTGTTTTCTCGGCGGCTGCTTCTCGAGCCGCTCCCGTTACACAGCACAAACAATCTCCCGTCCGCGAGCATGAAGCCGCCAACGCTTCCTGAGACTAGATCCGAGGGGCATTGTGACGGATGAGGCGCCTTCCACCCGTGATCCACATCGGGGCCACGACCTCGCCGCCCCCCCCCCGCCGGCCCGCGCGCCCCGACAGCGGTGGGGGTGGGGGACGGGCTGGGTGAGCGTGCGGCCTGGCGACAGCACAATGCGTGGAACCGCCATCCTTTTCGCAACAAGGTGCGAGAAAGGGGCGATGCGTGGGGCAAAGGGCGAGGGGTGCGGTTGGTGAGTGGAAGCGAGGGAAGAGGGCAGGAAGAGATGGTGTCGGAGCGTGGGTCCTGCACGATGGCGATGAGCTGAGGGCGAAAGTGTCGAGGGGCGTGGGGGAGAGGCGTGCGGAAGAGGGATTTGTACGGTACAAGCTGTGGTGGTATCTATGGGGGGCGAAAGGGTGAGGCGAGAGTGGCGGGGACGTGGGGAGAGGGGTAGGGGAAGACCGGAGAGAGCGAGCGAGGAGGAGCATGGAACAGGGGCCAACAAAGGCGAAAAGGGCGAGTCGAAGCGAGTGGTGTGGAGCAGCAGGGGACTGGAAGAGGGAGATGAATGGGACAGATGCGGAGGGAGCGGCGGCTGGTAACCATCATGAGCGAGTGAGAGGAGCAGAAAGGCGAGTGGTGCGAGAGCGGGTGTAGCGGAAGGGAGCGGAAAAGGGACAGAGATGATGGTCGGAGCTGGATATACTGGACGCGGGAACGTGGGATGAGCGAGGCGTAAGAGCGATGGGGCGATTGCTGGATGGAGCGGAGTTAGTGGGAGGCGGGAGAGTACGTTCACAGCGAGGGGATGGAAACCTGGGGGGCAGGGCGCGATGGGCGCTGAGCATGGCTGGAAGGCAGGGGAGGGAAGAGGTACGGTGTTTGAAAGCTGGGCTGGAGAACAGGGGCAAGGCGCGAGTAGCTGTGGCGTGGGGCGTTGGGTGAGGGGGGGAAGAGCGGACGGAGCGTTGATGGCTGGGACATGGAGAGGCCAACAAGGGCGAGAGGGCGAGGGTGCTGGTCGAGAGCATGTGGAGGAGCTGGAGACAGGAGGCGGAGAAAGGAGCTGTGGGCCGGTGCCATGGCATAACATCGTGGGCGAGCGAGGGGCCAAAGAGACGCGCTGGGTTCCCGCGGGCGACGGCCGGAGAGTGGGGTGGAGCGATTGGTTGGGGGACCGAGGGGTGATGGGGAGGTGAGAGTGAATGAGGGCGTTCAGAGTATCCGAAGTGGGCGAAGCGCATCGTGGGTGGCAGCCGGCCCCGCCGCGCGCCGCCCTCAACCGCCCACGCGGCCTGATTCCGCGCCGCGCCGGTCGCCCCAGCAGCGAGCCGGGCTGGACGTGGACAGGGTACGAGCGACTGCGGGGCGCGAACCCAGACAAAGGCGCCTCTGGTGCGCGGCGTGGCGACGGAGTTGTGGCGCTCGGGTCGCGGGCGCCGGCGGTAGAGGCGGGGAGGGCGTACCCCAGCGGCAGGCTTACAACTCGCTCCCAAAAGGCTGACGCGCCCCTCCCCCTCACTGCAAAGTGGCAACGGCGCGGAGCGACGCGGGGTGGGCATCGAACCCGGTGTAGTCTTTTGTGAAAGGATACGTGTTTCGTTTACGGCTTCATCGAAACGAATGTTGATTGTTATGCGTTTTATTGATAGAGAGAAGAACGAATTCTCTACTGAAGTGGAGGCGAAAGTGGCTTGTTTTTAATAACAACCCCACAGACAATAGTGAAAATATCTGAGGTTTATTGTAACGGCTAGATCCATTTAGATAGCATTTCTTTGTCTGAATGATGTTCAGTATACACAATTCCAGAGTATTTCCGTAACATCTTTTATCTCCATATCGGAAAAGAAAGTGATATTACATTGTCAAAATATTGTTACTACTATTTTTGAAGATGTGTAATGAAGAGTGTATATTGAAAACAAAGATAGTGTTACATTTCAATATAAGACATGTTACATGGAACGAAACCTTTATTTTCTCCATGCTCACTCCTCTTTGTATCGTGTGTTATTGTGATGACCAATAAAATAACACACGTCAAAGAAACAAAAATCCCGTTACAAACATTTTTCAAAGATTAATATTCCATATAGATGAACAATTTCTTCTACACCCCACGATGTAATTATCCATTACTTGAAAGAAACACTTGTATAAAAATCTACTAACAATAAGAATTGCAATACACAAAACGTTTTTAGAATTTAATAGATTTATTATTTAAATATTATTAAGTTCACTAATCTAATAAACCTAGATAAAATACTTACTACTTCTTCCATATTTCATATTCAACCCCCTTCCAATGCCACGAAACAGAACGGTGGTTAATGTGAACGAACGGGCTCCATTTCGACAAATATAGGTTGAATCCGTAATATACACACGGACGAACACTTCCAAAACCAGGGAGTGGGGGCGCTTAAATAACAAAACACGAGTTCTGGCGGCGCTATCAGGCGAGGAGTCGCTTGATGAAGGCGTTAAATATCGCGAGAAAGGGAACATGTGGTGGGAGGGAGAGGGGGAAAAGGACGAAGAAAGGAGAGGGCGCACGAGGGGGAAGCGATAAAGAGAGGCCGGACGACCAAGACGCGTAAGGCCCCAGAGCTAGAAGGCAATAAATTCTGCATTATATAGTTAATACACTTCACCGCTCTACAGCTCTCTTGAGAATTTAATAAAACGCGGTGGGGTTATAGTCCCTCCCGGCGCTCTCAGAAGAATGTAATGGTAGAAAAGTAGAGACCGCACCAGGGGCGCAAAATACTGTACGAATATACCCCATGACGAGATGGGAGTGCCGGGCTAGTGCGATATTGGATTCTGTCGGCGGTGTGTTTGAGATTACGCGAAGGCAATGAATCTCTTCATGACGCAGATATCTCAGCACTTGGAGAAGAAAACATAAGTTTCTTAATATTTCTTCATTACGGGTAAAAGACGATTTTCTGCCCAGGAACTTCATTTCTTTTACGTTCTTCCTTTAAGTCATTTGTGATGTTCTTTCACAACAATATAACAAAAAAACTGAAACTTTATTGCCTGGTATACGTTGAGGTATATTTTCAATGGTAAGAAAATCAAATGAAAAACAATCAAAACTCGTAGAAAAATCAATCTTCATTCATTGAGTTAAATTGAGTTTAATTAGTATTTGTTATAACGTTAGGCGTCTTCTGGTTAAATATTGATAAAATTTTTCAAGCATGAAAATGTAAATAATATCATATATAATTATATTGGTATTGTAAAAACAATCAAAATAGAATAAAGGTGAAATTTACACTGCAAAGTTGATCTATTAAAAGATCAAATAAAATGTAAAAATGAGGCAAACAGACAGGGTAACTCATGAGTTAATTGATAAAATGCGAGTAACAGCACCAAATTTGTTTATACACTATATCATATGTCGATGACAATATATAAAAAATGATGCCACATTTACAATAATAAAGAGCACATGTATACAACTAACACATATAAATGTTGATTGTATAAAAGTTAACAAGACTCCTCAACGTATGATTTGTATACACTTGGTACAACGTATGATTTGTATATGTATGTATGTATGTATGTGTATTCTTGGCACGACAGCCCGTGAAAGGGCTCAGGCCTACCGGCGACGTCCCTGCCTCGCGGCTACGGGTTAAGGGGTATGTGTGGTTAGCACGTAGACATCCCCACGCCGTATTCCGGTCTTCTCAACCTGAGAAGTGAATTTTCTCATCGTCGCACAGCAATATATCCGGGGAAAGTGCAAGAAAAACGCACACTATAAGCTTGCCTCGCCGGAAATCTAATCTGGGGTCGTGTAGTGGAAAGGGAACACGCTGGCCCCCTGGAAAGAGAGCACGCATTTGTATAATATGAAGACAAAAATTCAAGAGAATTACTTATTACCTGTACGCATCATCTACTAGATGGTTCAGAATAAATGTTACAAATGTCTAAGGCAGGTAGGGATCAAATATGAACAAGTGACGAAGAATTTCAATTAACACAGACTCATGGCATTCAAACGTCACAAACCTGACTAATATTCAGTTCATCTTAAGTTAGTCGTTGGGGTTCCTGCCCACTGGTAATACCAATATAGAACTTCCTTCTATTCATTGATCCGTTTTTACTACAAAAATTATCTAATCGTAGCCTCTACGTTCGACGCAGGTGCGGTAACAGCGATGCCCATTATGTCCCTCTAAAAATACTTAGTGTACTCTGAATGCAACCCCTACCATGGAATCCGTACCCCAATTCTTTGGCTTTTTAATTTCTCAGGATTATTTACTTTCTCGGCTATTATGTAATAAAGAAAAATTATTGCAATGCTGTAGTGAAAGTGATGATTATTCGACTGAAAATATTTTATTGTGGGTCCCTGATATCAAAATGCGGTTAACTCTGGCAACTATTTGCAGTAAGACACTTCCTCTTATAGCTTTATGAAAGCAGGGAAGGAAAAGGTGGTTAAATACCAGCTAGGCATCCCCCTGGCAGCCCAACTTTATGGAGTACCCAACGCCAGAATCCTGCCAGTGGTGGTTGGAACCTCTGGGGCTATGCCAAGCAGTGCCCTCAAGACCCTTGGGATCACGTCTCGAGGCGATCTACTGATTATCTCGTTAATTACTCTCAGAAGCTCTATTAAACTCTACACACAATTTGTAAATTACGATGGAGCAATTTAGCATTGGTGATAGTAAATGCAGGAAAGGAACTTCATTGCATCGTGCTGAAGTCTAGGAAACCCATTGGATCCTATAATGCCTTGCAATTACTTAGTTACCACGACTTTAAGTTGGAAGTGTATGCTATTTAATGAAGCATATAGAATATTGTACAATCAGAAACCATGATTTTTTTTGAATCCTTGATACCCAAAAGTGGTTTATAACAGAATATTTGTTTGTCCGTCTGTCCGTATGTGCACAACACTCATGTCTATACCTTCACTCTTCAATCATTTTCTCCATGATTTATTTTCGATCAGACCCAACTCTAGGCCTAGTAAATTAAAACTGATATTTTTTAATGTACTTGAATACACAACGATATAAATATACATGAAGCCACAACAACATTCTTCAATATTTTCTCCAAAATGGCTCCAAATATTTGGATTAAATTGTAAATTTTTAATATGTAATTTGTATTGTAAAAATGGCGCAGGTTCCAATTTCTTAGTACTAAATTTTTCATGTCTGTAAAAATTTATTTTCTCGGTGTTTTTGTACATCATACAGTATTAAACAAAAATATTTATTATATATTATAATTAAATTATTTCTTTACTCTTAAATCTTAAAATAATTCACAACCTAATTATTTTTTTAAATGAGAAGGTTCTAATACGAAGAGCCTCGGAAAGGTTACAAAGAGCCTTGAGCAATTTTGTACAATGGATTTGCTCATAGCTAGATACATCTAAATACGTGAGTTCAAATTCCCATGGAAGTGGAAGGGGGGTATCCGTTACAAATAATGCTCTGAGAGGCTCTAGCCGCTTCGACTATTCCGCACAACTTTTAGCTCCACTATTTGATTCGTATTTAAGCATTAATACGACTACGCTCCCGCCCCGCCCGAACCAGTGCCCACCCTCATCACTCACTTGTCTCCCCTGCTCGCCCTCTGCACTCGCTCTTCCCCCGCTCGACACCCTTCGCTACTCGTCCCTTGAGACCCCTCGTCGCAGCCCTCACCTGCCCCCCTCGCGCCTACCCTCCCCGCCCATCCTGCAACGCCCGGTCCCCCACCCGCCCCTTCCCCGCCGCCCAGCCTCTTCGGCCCCAGCCCCCTCCGCCCTCATTGCTCGCCCCTCACAGCCCGCCCCTCCCCTCCGCCCCTCACTGCCCGCCACTCCTCCCCGCACCTCCTCGCCTGCGCCAGCCCGCCTGACAGGGCACGTTCGCGAGCGCGAATCGCGCGCGCCGCGCCGTCCGCGACCGCCAATTCGTCAGCGCGCTAATTTGGTCGATAAATCTCCGAAGCCCCGAGGCCCGCGCGGGGGCGGGGAGTGGTGGGCGGAGCGATTGGCGGCCGTTGACCCACTGGGAGCCCCAGAGCCCCGAGCGGCGCGCGCTCTCGCGTGGGGGCGGCTAAGGGCGATCGATAAGTGGCGACGCGCGGCGGCTGTTATGATAGCGAATAGCGTTTTCGGATATATTGTTTACCAATGAGTGTGTGAAAAAGTAATTGGTTGGAATGTGGGTATTATGATAGCTACCTTCATATTTATCAAATCTCCAACTGAAAATCTTGTAATGTAATAATATTGAACGGAATAAGTACAATTTTCAGTAATTATATTAATAATTTGTTAAAAGCTGGTATTGAAAAATGACAAGTATTAAATTACGATCATTCATGTGACATTTGGAGAAGACAAACTATGATCTCCTAGATTTTCAGTGAGAAGACCTATACACCTATAGCTTTTTAAATATTTCACTATTTATTCTTGAAATATAAACATTGCATTCACACTTACTTTGGTAGTACAAGTACAACTGTATCAGAATGCAGCGTGTTACAATTGTGAATATCAATTATAATTTAATGTTAATAATAAAAATAATAAATGTTAATGAGAAACCATCATCACACAAAGAATGACTTCGAGATTGAGACCTTTAAATTCTATTAGTTGAGGAAGAAAAACCTTTAAAACGTTATATATAAACTGCATTTAAACGGCTGTAATATATATATATATATATATATATATATATATATATATATATATATATTCAATGTGTCCTCTTATCTGTTGAGCCTCGTATTTCAGAATTTTATTTCTGGTATCTGATCATTTGAGCATATTCATTTAAATTCCGTTCTGGATTTTCCTGTGAAATGAATCTTATTGCAATAATATGATCATTAATTAACCTTTGAAGCGTTACGGCGCACGCCAATTCTCACTAATACATAATTATTATAAAATTAAATATGATCAGAAAAAACCGAAATTGAAGTTCTAGGAAGAATTGATTTGATACGGAAAAAAAAACGTTCGTGGAATCAGATATTGGTGAACATGGATCCCTGGAGAGCTATTTGTCGGTAACTTCAATGGCAAAGCAGCGCCGAAGCGTCGTGCGTCGCATACAGCGCACCGGCGCCACTTCAATCACTCTCACGCGACGCCGTCGGCAGAGAGCGCAGCGGCTGGCGGCGCCGCGCCCGACAGTGTCCGTTGCTGCAACACCATCAGCAGATGTGTAACGCGGGTTGCAGACCCGCGCCTGAAAGCGTCCGCCCACTCCTACGGCTCGTCCCATCCACGCAGCGGAGGTCGGGACGTCTAGCGCCGCTCCGCGTCGCGGCGGCGGCTGGGGCGGCGGGGCGGCGGCCGCGGTGGCGGTTGCCGGGTGTCGGCGCCACCTGACGCGAGCAAAGGCGCCCTTAATAAGGAGTGATGTTAACAAGAGGCCTGATGGACAGCCGTCCGCTGAATAAGCCCGCGCCGCCTGCAACAAGGGGCACTTAAGGCGCGAAGGAGAGGTCGGAATTGGCGCTAAGTGGCTGTAATGACCCCGGAGTGCGATGCGGACCCGTAGACGCCGCCGCCGACGTCCTTGCCGTGCCCGACGCCCGCCCTCGCCCTCGCCCTCGCCCTCGCCCTCGCCCTCGCCCTCGCCCTCGCCCTCGCCCTCGCCCTCGCCCTCGCGTTCGCGTTCGCTTCTGAGCGCCCTTACGCGCGCGCGCGCCCCGAGCAATGAATGCTGATTGTGCGGAGCGGCAGAGCCAGTAGAAAGTCAGTGTTTCAGTAGAAACTATACGGCAAGCAACAATGGAGCAATTGAAAATATGGAAATAAATTGAGTATACGATTATCAGACGACAATAACAACAATAATAATGAGTAATAATAATTATAATAACTATTATTATTAATATTATTACGATTATTATTATTATTATTATTATTATTATTATTATTATTATTATTATTATTATTATTATGATAAGTCGGCCTTCATGGCGCAGATAGTAGCGGCTGCCGTCGTCTGCGCCGAGGAGGCTACAGGCTCGAGTCCTGCGTAGACGTGGTCGTATTTCTGATTGTCCCTTCACCCATCATCATCATCATCATCATCATTCTATCATCTCATAATTCACACTTCAAGGCGTAACAACCTTGTCTAACTGAGGGGTACCTAAGGGTTCTCTAACAACCTGAGAAGCTGATTCTCGAATAATTACACACGTTAAACGTTTAGCGTGGTCAGTCAGCAGCCTACACTCCAATAATAATAATAATAATAATAATAATAATAATAATAATAATAATAATAATAATAATAATAATAGTTAAACAGCTCGTTGTTAATTCCATATTTTTTGTTTCACTGCGAAAATGAAGAGCTATCTATTTACGTAGTTGGCACACCACAAAGTATAGGGACAGTGCGGGAAAATATCAAAGCAGTGACAATGGAAAAATGAGTCAGTGATGTTGCACATAGGAAGGGCGGTAAACGCAATAAGAACACTGCAGGTTGCGTTTCGGCAGCTGGGAATTCTGCAGAGAAATTTCGTGTTTAACGGATGTAGAGAAACTCCCTTTTGCTAGCTGCAGAGGGAGATACTGCGGTGTTATCACGTCTGCAGGCTCTCTGGAGGAGACAAATAAGAGATAAAACAAGTAGGAGAACAGAATGGAGAGAGGTCTTGATAATTTCGTCAATGCGAGGAACAGGGACTGCGCCCCAGAGTGGGGGTCCATTGTAAGTGCACAGCGTCCAGTAGAGGCTGGAAGGAAGGACGTGTAGTGACGGCAGCGCCCGTCCGGGGCCAAGCAGGGGCGGTGTTAGTGACGGCAGCGGCTGGCGTTGACTGAGGCACTCAGCCAGTCGCTTTCCTCGGCGAAGCAGAGATGGAGAGAGACGCTGCTTTGAGTGACGGAACTGAATTGGACGCCTGTGACGGTGTCGCTGGCAAATGTCATGCGGTGTTGTATTTAAACGGAAATGAAGAGACTCTCCCGACTCTCGAGTAGACAAGAGCAGACCAAGTTATTGCCTCCGATTTATCCAACCCCGAGCTGCTGCTCCGGCCGCTCGACGTTATATGCAGAGAGTGACATCGAGCAAAGAACGAAACTGCAAGATATTAACGTTCAAATTTTTAAATAAAAAATATAGAATCTAAAATTCGTAAGGAAACAGAACTCTGTGATAATTTGTAGGTCTTAAAATTTGTTTGTCGTTTCATTTCAATTTATGGATTACTTTTAAAAATAAAACGAATCAATACTAAAGCAGCAATTCTCCTATCTCTAATTCATTTGTTACCAATACTTTTACAATTTCTTTATTAATTTATTGTATGATTGGTAGTAAAATATTTTTCAAAGTATTTCATATCACCTTCATAGTGTCAGTTTAATTTTTGAAAATTTATTTAAATGTGAATACATGGACACGATTTGGTAGTCCGAATATACATCGTATTATATTTACGACGGATCCTGATGCTACATGGACAAAGTATATTCCCGTAAATGTCATTGTGCGTAACGCCAGTGTAGGGGAAATGTGATATAGAAATCTCGAGGGAGAGGGATTTTGAGCGGGTCGTACACAACCAACAATTCGATGGCACGTGGACCGCCAGAAGGTTTAGTAGTACTGAAAGAGTTTGTAATGTATTTGTTCGTTTCTTATTTACCTACAATCCCTCTTGATTTATACGAATTTACGTTATTTATATACGTTGTGAGCATTATATGTTTATTATACCTCATATTAAGTTGAGCTTTAACACAAAAACCTGCAGTAGGCCAAAACAGAAATTAAACGATTTTTGCTGCAGTAAGAACAGTGTGTTAAGGTTAACGGAAGGCACATTTCCATTAACATTTGCAAATTAACCTTAGAACGTAATCCATGTTTAATATTTACATTCGCTTAATATTCAGATGAAGCCATCGTATATTATATATTATATACTTTACGACTCGTTGTAGCAAATATTACATTCCGTTGCATCAATCCAAGCACCAAAATAAATAAGTAAAATATATAGTCTCGAAACCAGTAAGTAGAGGTACATGAACTTTTATTCGTTTATTCGTAAACACCGTTCCTCAAAAGACTTGTCAGGCGCAGGCCCGTTATCTCCGGAGTACGTTTTAAACAGCCACAAAGTACTTCCTTCTTGGAAACCACATCGCCGTGTGAGGCGGGGCGTGTCGGCCCATCAGCTGGATGAGTGATGGTTTGACTCCAACTTCGCGCAACGCGCGGTCTTGGAAAATCCATGAAGATTGATGAAACGTCTCGAGTAATTTCGCGCCGAAATTTTCAGCGAAGACCAAAATATAGATCTGAATCATCGAGGAAGGGTTGCTTCTGGCAGCCGGGATGAATTTCACCAGTTCGTTAAGTTGCCGGAAAGGCGCACACGAAACGCTTTAACCTCGTCCCCTACCCCTCCCCCACCGACTCCTCCCCCGCTTCACCTCAAAACGCCCCGTCTCTCTCTCAAGCAAACTCCTACGGCACGTTACAGGGAACCTACGAGACGCAGGCGGTATAGCCGGGGTCGTTTCTTCAGCGAAAACGATATTTCGAAATAAAGTTTCCGCAAACAAAAAATTCTTCGGGCGAGTTCGCGTCGAGGGTGTCGCGTGACGCGGAGTCACGGCGCGCTGTCCCGGCGCAACTTTTGGGGAACTCGCGTGGGATGCGGCGATAAGAAGGGGTGGAAGAGTCTTCTCCCGCGACCTTCGCGACCTACCACGGAGGCGGCACGGCTGGGTGGTAGGCAGGCCTGTCGGGGGGGAGTGGCGAGCGTGGCGGGGCGGAGGCCGGGCGGAGGCGGGCGGAGGCGGCGGAGGCGGGCGAGGCGGGCGGAGGCAGGCGAGGAGGCGAGGCGGGAGGTGGGCGGTAGGCGGCCGGAGGCGGGCGGAGCGGGGCGGAGGCGGGCGGAGGCGACGGAGGGTGGCGGAGGTGGGCGGAGGGCGGGTGGGGGCGGAGGGCGCCTGACATGCATGGACCCGTGTACGCCCACGGGCGGTGCACACGCTGGGTCAAAATGGGCGAACGGACGCGCGCGAGCAAAAGAAATCTTCGGAGGAGTCGGGAGTAACAGATGTTAACCAAGGAATTCATTGGTTTTTTGGGGATATTAAAATATTCGCTTCCACGCTTCGATCTGCAGTCCATGCCCTGTGATTCTCAAATAGCCCGAATTATACCGTTTAGTTATCCGCCGGCTGTTGTCATTGTTATATACTCCATTTAAACTCAATACATTACAATACTTTCTTATATCTCACAAGTGGTTTACTTTGTTTTTACACTTGAAAACTTCAAATAATAATGAATTAAGACAAACATCTAGAAATTATTTTCTTTGACTTGATTTTGAGTAGCAATTTTGAATCAATTCCGATTAATACTCTTTGTCGTGGGTTACTGCCTTCTTCGACTTCCGGAGTTTAAAACCTATTACGACTATTTAACAAATTCTAGTACGTTTGATGTTCACGAATGTTTCCGTTTAGTCCTGTTTGTCGTGTGTTACTGCCTTCTTGGACTTTGAGAGTCTTAAACCTGTTAAGACAATTTAACCTATTTTTGAACGTTTGATATTCACGAATGTTGCTGATTAATCCTGTTTGTCGTGTGTTTATTGCCTTCTTGGAATTCCGGAGTTAAAAACCTATTACGACTATTTAACCAATTTGAGAACCTTTGATATTCACGAATGCTTCCGATTATTGCTCTTTGTATGGGTTACTGCCTTCTTCGACTTCCGGAGTTTAAAACCTATTAGGACTATTTGAGCATTGTCTGTTCACGAATGTTGCTGATTAATCCCATGTATCGAGGGTACCTCCTAGTTGTTCTCCCGGAGGACACACGCCCATCGTATTCTCGTGTACGGAGTAATTTCGGCACACTGTGTGGCGTGCAAAGGCGCAGTCGTCTCCGGTGTCCAATACCCACCGCCTGCGCCGTGGCCGCAGGGTTGTTCTCCGGGGGGGCGGTGAGCTGGCCTCGTTAGGAATATTGAGCAAGTTTCGCGGATTTTAATCGAACTTCGATAAAGAAGTTTTTTTTCCTTCGTGCTGCCGGTGCTGCCCCAACCTTCGGAGTTTGAAGCGGCCGTCGGAACGCGCCGTGTTGCGTCGCGACAGGCCCTGGCGAAATGTCGGGCTGTCGTAATGGCTTCGGTTGTTACGGAAGTTTACGTAGGCAGCCGATGTGCGATGGAGTTCATGAGAGAAAGGAATGTCTTAAAAGTTTCTCGCTGGCGGAACTCTTGTTGCAGTTGGGATTTACAATCATTACTTCGCCATTACTTCGCTTGCTCCTATTCGCTTTCTCGCGATTCTTTGCTGCCTCAAATTCTATAGAGCCTAATAGAATCATGTGCTGCAATGTACTCAGAATGACTCCAAGAAATCAGTTTCATACTTTCCTGTTCTTCCATTTAGATAACTCTTTGTCTGAACATATCGTATTGAAAATTCATTTAATCAATAATGAATAACAAATTTAACAATAAATGAACGCGAGTGTCCAAAAATGTTTTATATGTAAACATTACATCAAATCGGCCAATGATATACCGTATTCTGATTCTTTTGTATAATGTGTAATGAGTTTCCCTACATCTTACATTATAAGCCATGTAAAGAAAGTATATTGACCATATTTTTTAGAAATTATTCTAATAGAAAAAATAATTCTGGACGTCCTACTTGAGAAATAAATAAACTCTCTGCAAGTTTTCTTTCTATAAGAAAGAAAAAATAACACTCAAAAAAGTAGAATTAGAGAGATGAATTTCTTTGTTTTTCTGCAACAATTCAAAATTTAGGAATTCCCAGAAATGTAATTTTCTTCTTCGCATATCGATACATCGAAAAGTCTATACATTGGAACAGCCAGTTTTATTTAAAATGTTGATAGGAATATCTATTTGACTACATACTGATATTATTTTGTTGCCGATAGCTTTAAAAATGTAACCGTTTTATTTTAAGATTTATAGCATTCAAATTAATTGAGTATAGATTTGAAATACATGTATATATTATATAGATATATTTAACATTTTTATAAAAAATTTCTGGGGGTGATGAGTCTTCTCTGCAAACAGAAGCAGTTTGGACAAACTGCGCTTTAAAGTAGTTATGGGACAATTTCTCAGAAAATACACCATAAGCATCACAGTTGCAATTTCTAGCATACATTTCTATGTTACGCACCTGCCCCCCAACAGAATAGGAAGAGGTGCAAATTTGTCTAGTAGCCAGCGCCTCATAACCCGAAACCCTGCATGTGCGTAGTGTGAGCCAGGGCCTTGCAACTCTCCATCAAAACTGGAGACAAATCTCGAGTGTGTTACTCTATGATACGCTAGTGTTGCCAGGTACAGCTGCAGGTTCGGCTCGGCAATTTCCGCACATAAACGTTGGCTAATTTGTGAGAAACAGGACATGTGTCTTTTAAAAGTTCAATTATTCATAATATACACATTTAAGAAACCCCCAAAGAAAGCGCGAACATCGGCGCAATCTTTTGTAACTTTATGAGCCTGCTTGCGACCCGCGAACTCACGCAGCAGCTACGCACGTTTTAGGTAGCGTTGGCAGCAGTTCGTGTTTTAGTTTCTGTAAGAAAGTGATGCAACATAGCGAGCCACCGTAATGGTTTCCACCACGTCATATGGGAGTCACAAGGCCCTGGTGGGAGCTTCGCCTGGTCGTGGAGCGGCGAGCGCCCGTCGCTTGTCGGCAGGTGTCCACGTGTCACTCACGGGGACAATTCGGCGCCTGCCAACCGTGCACACGCGCGCGACGAGGAATGCCGGCGTCGAGGGCGTCGCTCGCAGACGCCGGCGCCGCGACGCCGAATCGCCTCTGGTGCATTCCGGGCGGCCGGAGACGCCCCTGCGCGAGGCAACCCGCCGCGCTTCCCCCTCGGTTTCTGGGAATCGAATGCAGGTCGCTCTGCGCCGAATTTATCACGGACAAAGTTCGACCTCCGAATATTTTACTCCGAGTTCTACCCTTTTGTCAATTTTCTCTTCCCGCCCGTTACAATATATCACATTTACACGGTCCACTATAATATGTGTGGAATGGGAGAGGAAATCATTAAATTGAGGCAAGATTATAGTGTGCGATTTCCTTCAAGTGTCCCCGTATATGACACTGACGATGAGGAAATTCACTTCTCAGGTTGAGAACACCGGAATACGGCGTGGGGATGTCTACGTGCTAACCACACGTGCCCTTTAACCCATGGCCACGAGGCATGGTCGGCGGCGGAAGGCCTGGTCCCGTTCAAGGGTTGCCGCGCATACTATAGTCTGTGTGAAATCATAATTTGGGAGAGTAAATCATCAAATAACGTGAGATATTTTATACTTCCTCAAAGAATTTCCGATTGTATTCTGTTAAAATGTAAATCTTCTCAGCGACATCGTAGAGTTTCTTCCTTCAGTAAAGTTCCTCTTCCTTCTAGGCACTGCCACGCTCAACCACACGTGCTACGCAATTACGTGATTCTCACGTTATTTTTCCTATTAGGAATAGAATTGTAGATGGAAATCAATCTCAATGACTGGCGAATGCTCAGTCTAAACAATTGTGAATATTTTTGAAATTTGCCGCCAATTTTAAATGAAGAGCGTGCAGAGTTTCTGCCAAAATCAACAGAATCAAATTTCAACTTCCTCAAGTTGCATATGTTAAAACTAAATAAACCGTATTCAAATGATTCTTTTTACTTCAATTTTGTAATAAATTTCATAACTTTAACAGAGTTGAAGCAACTGTTTTCTCCGCCTTTCCTCGAACACACAAAAATGGTCTTTTCTACTCCAGCAACATTAGAATGAATACATCAATTGCTAAATGGGCGAGTCTGTCTGGGTAGGATTCCAGAGAAACGTTACCTTTTCAAACGGTAAATGACCAATAATTGGGTATCTCATACGGGTTAGTTCTATATGCAGAAACAATGAAGCGTATCGTCTCAGAAGCAAAAAAAGCCAGACGATGAGAACGTCAAGATGATGAATGACTTCATTATTTTCTAACAAGTATAAGAACTAGCTTTTTAAGTTGAAACATTAGTCGCTAACCAATCGTATAAACTAGGTTGGAAAAAGTATAGAAAATTGTAAATAATCGTTAATATTTGAGACGAGACAATAAGAAATAAATTAAACACACATGGTAGTATCATTCACGAGGATATCTCAATCGGCTACCACCGTATGGCAGCGCTAGTTACCAAAGGAACGTTAGCAAAACGCCGACAGCTGTCGGTGGCATGTTCTGTACTATCACGTTGTGGCAAACGATGGGAGAAAGAAAGAAAGGAATGAATGAAGGAAGGAAAATGAAATTAAATAGTAACTAAAATGATGAGAGGCAGTGGAAATAGTGGGACGATATTGTAAAACTGAACAAAGCCGGTCTGCTCGAATTTGTTGTAAATGGTTTGGGAATTTACTTCACCCAGTAAATGGATATTTATTTAACATAAATATTTACCTGCATCAAGCTCTGTGGCAGAATTCATTGCACGCTGTTGTGGAATTAATGATTGATGGTTCGGTTTAAGCTTCAAGCGTGGATGACAAGAGCGCAAGCAAAATGGTCAACAGAAATTTGAAAACAAGTCGTTTGCTATTTCGTAATATACGAGTACATTATTATATAACTCTTTTGAGAGAGTGCCTTCAATAGATTTGAAAAATAAGAAAGAAAATACTTGATTGATTTTCACAAAAGGATTATTATTTGTGAATCGCATTATATTGTTGGTTTAAGATTCACGGCAATTCCACGGTACTCTTCCTACATAAGATGCGATTTCAGATAGCAGTATAGTATCTGACATGTACAATAAGTAAAAGTAATAATGAATAGTAGAAAGTAAAAGCACGGAAATATTGCTTAATGTTACAAGTATCGCAAATCTTAGCCTCTAGATTAAACATCAGAAATAAAATCAGTATCCAAAATAAAATCAGCATATATTCTCTACAAAATAATTTGAGCTTAAGGGCACAAAACATCGCATATCTCGTTAAAAATACTTGAAAACTGGAGAGTGGAATGGTACTCATGGAATCGGCAACTGAAAGTACAAACATTTCCGCAGAAAACGAGCTGGATAAAGAGATATGAGATGATTAAATATGGTAAATTAAAGGTGTTGTCTGTTATCAAAAATTTATTTCACTAATGATGGTTTCTATCGCGTGGGGATGATCCCAAATAAATTTTTGATAACAGACAACCTTTTAATTTACTATATTTAATTATTAGTAGGTATCTACCTCACCAACGATCTAATTACAGATCTAAGATGACAATAGGAACAAGACTTGCGTAGCGCCGGTTCTCGTGTTTGTGCCTAGTACTGTGTTACGGCACCGCCTCGACAAAGGCAGTGACGCCAGCGTGTTTGCCGCTCCACGCGGCGGCGGCGGCAGCGACTGGGGCGCTGGAGGTGGCGCGGAGGGAGGAGGCGGGGAAGGGGGCGTGGTCCGCTGATAGAGACCGACGCGAGGAATTCCAATATCTCTCGCCCATTACGTCGAAACACGGAGAGCGCTCTCGCGAGCCGGTCACCGCGCCGCGCCGTGCCCTTGTTCCTCGTGCCTGCACGGGCGGCGGCCGTCGCCTGCCAGCACAGGCCGCCGATATTCGTCTCTGCCCTTCTCTTCCCTCCTGCCACTCTTTTGTTCTCTCCACTCCAATTTTTATCACTTCTTTACATTTCGTCGTATTGGCTATTATCTTACGTCGCTTTCCTTTTATCTGATGTTTCTCATAGCACACCATCTTCTTTTCGACGGTATCTTTTTCTTCTCATTTTCTTCAACATTTTTTTTGGTCATATCTTTTGTCATCAAAACTTCTCTCCCTGTTTTACTCAATATTTCTCTATTCCTTCTATCCGCTTTTAGTTCCATGTTTCTCGTCATATCTTTTGTCATCAAAACTTTTCTCCCTATTTTCCTCAATGTTTCTCTATTCCTTCTATCGGCTTTTAGTTCCATGTTTTTTGTCATCTCTTTTGTCATCAAAACTTCTCTCCCTATTTTCCTCAAAGTTTCTTTGTTCCTTCTGTCGGCTTTTAATTTTGTGTTTCGTTCCTTTTTTACCCCGTACAGTTTACGACTTATTTCTCTTATTTTTCTTTCCTTCTCTTTCGTGTTTCCTTCTTTATCCGCCCTCTGTGTTTTTTCTATTATTTTCATGACATTCTGCGTTTTATACGTATCTTGTTTATGTTTTTATTTACTGTTATCTGCCAACAGTGAATTGAATTCCGCCATTCGTAGTATGTTGCATGGAGTTCCAAACAATATCTTTATTTTGCATTATCTTGTCTCTTGCTGTTGCACGCTGTTGTTGTATTCTTATTCACCAGAATTGCTTTAATCACTAGATATTAAAAAGTTAGATTTTCATTAACTCAATTTCTTTGAAGACATGGAGTTATCTCTCTCTCTCTCTCTCTCTCTCTATATATATATATATATATATATATATATATATATATATATATACAGAGATATATATAGATAGATATATAGATATATATATATATATACATATATATATATATATATATCTGTGTGTGTGGTAATTATCATAAGTGCACGCGCAGCTAGTACACTAAAAGAGAGTGCGCTTTAAATTTTTTTCTAATTATTACTCGCTCGTATAATTTTCTGCATTTTTGCCGTCGCCAACTGCTGATCTATCTTAGTGCTCATGGCCATCTATCCTATGACAGTGATTCGTTTGAATTTTTGGAATAATCAAACTTTTACTTAATATTATGCTTCTTTTTGTACCCTTGTAACCAGCTGATCATTAGCAAAGCTCGGCGTGTGCTGCCATTCCTCTTCAGAGAACGAATGGCATTTCGTATGGTCTGTGCTATCATGCTGCAATTCCTTGTCAATTGATGTGGAAACCTGGTCCGACCCGCTTTCCCGCATGGCAGTCTCTGGCCTTATTGCTCCGCCATTGCTCTCGACCCATGTGGGAGGAGGGGAGGAGCGAATGCGTGCGTTCTGTGGTTTGATTTAGCCCAAAGAATTTTCTACTCAGAGAATTTCGTGCCGCCACCGCATTCCGGTTCTTTTGAATCTCGGGAATTTCGTGTAAATTAATAAACTCCTCCGACATACACTGCAAAATGAGAGCAGAAGCAGAATGCGAGACGATTTTTAGATGAAAATATTCTAAATTTATGGATTATGGTTAATTAATCTGAATTAAGAAAAAAATTAGGGCTCTTTAGGGCTCATTAACTTTTCAAAAATGAATGTCTCACATTATACATGGCGATTATGCAAACCATTCATTTGATGATAGCTTATTCTTCTACCTATATTCATCAATTGATTTTTTCAGCATATTTGCCTCCTAAATTACTCTCAGAAATATAAACGAAATATTGAAAAGGGAATCTATATTTCAGAAATATTCTAAAATTTAATGAAACCACTTATACTGAAAATTTGAAACAAATTAAGTATCTGTTATATCTCTCGCGTTATTTGACTGCCATCAGATCCTTGATACATAGATTTAGACTTTAAGTAACGAACAATTCATAACAAAAAGAAAAACTGCAAACAATTTTAGACAGTTTATTTCATTATATCTGCAATAGCATTCCCAATTTCTTTTTTTTTTAATTTATGTCTTCTCTTTCTAATATACATAAGAGTTGCACTAAATACCTTGAATCTGAATTTTTTACTGTAACAGTAAATTAGCGCCGGCGAGGGCAGTCATTTTGTCGAAAATTAACACATTTTATTTGCTTGGGCACTATTGTCGTTGCTTTCTTACATTTTCCTATTACAAGTGTGTACAGATTCGAAATAGCCATGACAACGAACATGTGTGTATGATTGGTCGTCTGGAATTTTGAATTAATCTGTAGACGTAGTATTCAGCGAAGCTACGTATTTACTATAATAAGAGGAGAGTATTACTGACAATACCAGAAAAAATGTAATATTAAAATTGTAAAATTGAAATAAATAAAAAAAGAGGGGCGTATTTAAAGCAGGAAACGTCTCTTTAGGTTTTATATCCTCGCGAGCGAATGGCCGCGGGGTCGTTCGCAGCGGATGTCGCGCGGGTGGGCGACAGCGGAGCAGCTGGGAAAGAGCAAAGGCCAGCGGATGGGATTTGCCACGCACAAAGCCCGATCTCCGGCGTGGGTGTGGCGAAATAAGCCCTGCCACATCACCCGGGAGAATTGAGCACCACTCCCCGCTGTTCCTGAAACGTCCCGGCCTACTCGCCCCCGCCTCGCCCCCGCCTCGCCCTCACCCCCGCCTCGCCCCGCCTCGCCCCCGCCTCGCCCCGCCTCGCCCGCTCGCCCTCCGCCCCCGCCCGCTCGCCCCGCCTCGCCCCCGGCCTTCGGCGCGCCCCTGCCTCGCCCCGCCTCGCCCAGCCGCCTCGCCCCCCTGCCTTCGCCCCGCCTCGCCCCGCCTCGCCCCCGCCTGCCCCGCCTCGCCCCCAGCCTCGCCCCGGCCT
>BOPP01000093.1:1219965-1268852 GCA_017312745.1 Gryllus bimaculatus
ATGAGGGGAGAGGAGGAGCATGAGGGAGGGGAAGGAGGGGGAGGAGGGAGGAGAAATAGAAGGGAGGAGGGATGAGGGAACAGGCGAAGGGGAGGAGGGGGAGGGGGAGGAGGAGGAGGGAGGGGAGGACATAGCAATGGAGGGGGAGGGAAGGAGGGCAGAGGAGGAGGAGAAATAGAAGTGAGGAGGAGGGAGAGGGTTGAGGAGAACAGGCGAAGGGAGGAGGGGGAGGAGGAGGTGGAGGAGAGAGGGGAGGGGGAGGAGGAGCATGAGGGGGAGGGGAAGGAGGGGGGAGGAGGAGGAGGAGCAGGGGGCGAGCGGCGCGGCGGTCGACGACATGTGCCACCTATGTACACACGACCGCTCCTCGGCCAACGATCTATTCACATCCGCCCATCTACTCACATTCTGGAATGGAAAAGTGTTCCATCGACGTCATCGAAAAAGAATGAAAGACTCATATTTTCCTATTTCATCTGCATCAAATTTTTAGGGTAATTATTCCAAATAACCACTCTAACTTCAAACTTATTTTTACTTCAATCTCTAACCTTAATTGTGTAATTCGGTTTACATTGACAGTTCATAGTATGCAACTCTACGATGGCACTGATGATGGCAATATGATGCATTTATATGAAGAAAAGCACTGAACAACCTTTTTTAATTAGTCGAAAAATTATCAAAATTCATTTTGGTTCTTCTGATGTGAAAACATTGAGCTTCAATGTTGCAAAAATTTAACATTTAGATAACGATTGTCGTAGTATAAAATGGAAGTAAAAATGTTTGATATTATAAGAGTTTGTAGCGGTCTAAAAGTTTTAAAAGAGCGTAACCATAGTCAAGGAGAGAATCTGAATGGAAACATAGAGATTTGTTCCTCGATTTCTGTATACTCAAGCGATGAATTTCTAAAACGCATAACAGTAACAGTAAAGGTGTTATTGTGGCGCATTCAACTCTCATTTGTGTAATCACACTGCAGAGGGATGAGGGATTCTCATGGTGTTCCAGTGCGATTTATTCTTTCTGGGAGCGTTAAGTACTTAGGTCATTAATTTCCTAGGTGCAGTGAATATTAGTTCTCGGGCGGTAGCGGAGTTTGAATGAGAGATTTGGCGCCGACCTTTACATCGATTTGCGAGGGTACTCGCAAGTTACTCTACACGAATATATCCGCCAACCGTTCACCGTTCCGGCAGGGCGAAGTTCTAAGTTCCCGACTAGCCTAACATCAAGTGCAGCGCATGTATGAACAAGGGAAGAGAAAAGGACCAGGCTTGGATAGAAAGATAACGCGCGGTCCGTGATCTTTTTGTGGGTTTCACCTGGTAGAGATAGATCGGAGAAACCGCTAAAATCTACCAATCACAGTAACCATGCAATACAATTCTCAACCCGGCAGCGGCTGACTTCATCCCAGCTATGCACTAGTAGCAATAATCCGCGACCGCCGTTCCTCGAACCGGGATCTCTCCGTCACGGAGCTGTGAGCGCAACAGTGTTCCGCCTTAGCTATCGCAACCTGCCCCGTTACGAGTTCCGCGAACGGCAGCGCCGGAAGGAGAGCACTCGCTCGCGAACTGCGGACGGCGCCACCCAGCAGTCGCAGCTCTGTTTATCGCAACAGCGCGGTTTCGCGGCTCTCCACCCAGCTGACGAAGTTGACGAAGGCCCGCGCGGCGCCTCCGGACGCGAAGAGGGCCGGCGATGGGTCACGCGGCGGAGCCAAAACTGCAGCTGCGACGGCTGTCGCAGCGGAAAGTGCAACGGTGACTTCACAAAGCGTCGAAAGAAAGTGAGGGAGTGAGTTGCGCTTGCATTAATGCCAGTTGGCAACTAGAACCCTGGATGAGGTGAGCTGAGAAGTACGTAAATTGTCACTGACTCTGCAGTGACTTTTACCAGGAGGTCTTAGGGTTCGAATCCTTGCGGTAGTGGATTTTCAACACCAACAATACGGTAGATGGGTCGAATTAAGCCGTTGTCTGCAAGAGAATTCTAGAGGCCGGCTGCGCTGATCGGAAGTTTTCTTGTAAATACCATGTGAAGGACGCAGCAGTACAATAGCAAATGGATCCCGAGCGATATTTCCATCCCATTCCTATCCTCTCCCCTCAATATGCACATGCCAACACATACATGCACTGCACTAACACACACGTCGGAAGTCCTTACGGGGTTGATACAGGGGGGGGGTCCACGTAGCGTGACACCAGATCTCTCCATACACCATCTATCCTTCTACGAATACTGCCCAACGGGACAACACCAATTAATCAATCATTCAATAAGGAGAGTGCTGGCAAATAAGGGAGGTCTGCATAACATTAACGCAGGTCGATTTCCAATGTTATACTAACTACAATTATATTGGTGGCGTAACGCACGTATGATTTCATTGGGCAAGATAAGAAAGATTTAAGAAAAAACATAAATGAAATAAGACATAAACGTCAAGTAATGTGTTCGTATAATAATGAAGAATTAAAGTTTGCATACAATCTTCGGCGAAATTCATACCACACATGTAAATCATGTAGGATTTGCAAAGAAAGAAATGTTACTTAGCAGAATATCTCTTTTTCATTCGACTGACCTTCCTGCAAGGAAATCGTCAATTATATACTCACAAATTAACAATTAGTAGCTTTACAAATGAAACAGTTTTTTGTCTACTAAAGGAAACTTATGTACTTAATTTAATTCACAATTAAAATATGTGTTTTGTGATATTTACAATAGCAGAAACACTTCACTGCGTACAAATGTATGATACGTTGAGAGTTGTTTTTTATTATTTTTTAAATTCAATATGATATTTTACATTTGACTAATATATTCCTAGAATACTCATTTTGAACATTTATTTAAGAGAATTTTTAAATCAGCTTAAAAAATAAAGGTAAATGACAAATTTGATGAGTATAATTGGAATGTTATTGTAAAAAAAAATGACTGAGTGGTTACACTGTAAGTAACTTACAAACAAAAATATAAAAAACAAAGATCGCTTTCGTGTTTTAAATTTGTGAAAAATGGAGATCTTTGGTGTGTCTATTATTCTTTCTTGCCTAAAAGCATATAAACTCGTGCAATTTTTTTTTTAATTTGAACGTTTTCGAGTTAGTAAGTTAAGTATTTCACAATCGCGTGGATTAACACATAAAAAAACTGAGACGGACTGCGTTCGTAACGTAAAAATACACATGTTTTGTTACTTCGCCAGCAGTTGGTAGTACGGTGACGTCCGTCAAAAGCAATGAATTCTCGGACACTGTATTTTTTTTTCAGAACATTGTAGCGTCTCTTTTTAACGGCCGTTGGTATTTGTTGTAAGTGAACACTGGATGATCGAGAATTGTTTTTTCCCTGTGCAAACCAAATTCCCTCCGTCAGGGCTTGAATATTCGAACGAGTTGTTGAACGCAGAAAAGCCGTGTCGGTTACAGTCTTGTTTCCACTCTCCGTGATTTTCCTGATTTATGCGGGAAGCGGCGCCAGCTGAACCATACGAAATCACAAAATCGAACAAGTGAACAACGAACAGGCGATAACTGACTTTCTTCTTAACATTTTTAGTGTTTAAGGCAATATTTCAATGGTTTCTTAAACGGTCAACATTTATTGCTGTAAATAAGATGCCGAATCTACACGCTGATTGCCAGGATATTAGGTTGCTTTGAATTGCTACGATTTCTTTTCTGACCTTAAGCACTCAATAGTCCATCTGTTGCTGATCTATTCAGTAACCGAAGTGTGTAATTATTTGCTTTACTAGCCTTATCAGCATTTACTAAAGATTTCCATCATAAAAAAAATCAATGTCATTGTCATTCATCAATGAGATTTATAAACAAAATTTACGATTTAAATAAACTGGCTTCACGTTTTGGATACACGAATTATCCATTACAAGTTAAATAATTATTTAACTCCCCAAATAACAAATTTTAATAAAAGCTTAAAATTTGAACCTAGAAAAAACAATTGTACTCGAAATTCATATTCCGGATTCCACATTGTGCTCGAGTATCCTCTGCTAGGGCAGGAAACCCGTCTCGCAGCAAACTGGACGAGATGAGGGAGGATGGAGAGGGGCAACAGGCATAGGGCGGCCGGTGCGTGGCGGGGGGGGGGACTGAATAGGGAGACCTAAACGCCCGCTCCCATGGTGCGCGCCGAGGGCCCCGCCCGCACACACCAACACACACACAAAGACACCCACACACGCCACAGCGACGGCGGCGGCGGCGGCGGCCGTTTGATGAACTGCTTTATTAAGCAGTGAGCATTGTGCGTCTGCCATTGGGTTTCCGGGCGGCCTACGCGCGGCCAGTCGGAGCAGCAGGGGTGGGGGCGGACGAGGCACAGTGAGAGGGCGCGTCAATGGGGGGGGGGCGACGTCGACGGCGCCAGCCGCAACAGACGACTCCGGGAGAGGCGAGACAACATAGCGAGAACAAAGCTGCGAGGCGTAGTAGAGCGTGGAGCAAAGAGAGAGAGAGAGAGAGAGAGAGAGAGAGAGGGAGGGGGGTGAAGCCGACTGAGCACGTGAGTAAACAAAAGAAGAAAGTACAAGGAGGCTTCGTGGACATGAAGCTACTCTTAAGCTGCTCAGTACAGCTCCACTCGTAAGCATTACCTCCTTCAAGCAAACGACGAGGTAGTTGAAGGTAATATATAACGTGAGTCTATAGGGGTAAGCGGTGGGAGCACAATAGTGTTGTTGACTATATCCGGTTGAGGAAGTATTAAAGGTAGAGCTGTTGCTCAAAGAAATTACAGTGAATACTACTATGTTCGCCAGACCCGAAAAGCGACATTACTTTAAACGAAAAACAGTGAGAGAAGGAGAATGTGATAGATATCGATGACAGTGAAAAGCAAACGAGAAGAGTGTAGAGGAAGTTAAAGGCAAATATACAAGACTACTAAAAGGAAATTTAACTTTATTGCTGTTAATATGTATAGTGTGTTTGCTTTTAATTAAATAAGTTATAAATCTCTTCGTTGTTCAGACGTTACTTATCCGCCAATTTGTCTCACGGTACATTAACAGACAGGGAGACGATTCTTTAAAAAAATTACAATAAATTAACTGAAGAAAGGTGAAATCGTTCATAAAAGTACGTCCTTTACTTTTGTACTTACGTACGTACCATTCTTTGGCTGGACGTTAGTTATCCATTGGTTTGTCATATGCAAGTATCATGAACTGGTAGGGTGGATGTTTCTTTAAAAAATTAAAAATTCAATAAATTACCTGAAAACAGCAGAAATCGTTCATAAATTGATTGGTCGATTCATTAGTGAATCCAGGCGCGACAACTGATAAGGTTATTAGTCCCGTAAGTGTATTGCATTGTTTAAATCGGGAGGTGGCGGTGATCTTCTTCGCTGGTTGGCGAGTTCCGGTGTCGACCTACGTGGGTTAGCGAGGATTTTCTCCACCCAGGTATCTCCCACCAGCGGGACGCCGCCCCACTTGGGACAAACTCAAAGCTCCCGACTGGTCTCCCAACACGTGTGGTAGCGTAGTGCGTGTTAGTGTAAGTGTGAGTAAAGGGAGAGGAAAGGACAAGAAAGAGGAAGGAAATATCACGTACTTTCCGTGGCCCATTTGTTAGGGTACTACTCTGGCATTCGCCTGCTGTTTATCAGATAAACCACGCAAAACAGCCAATTAGAGCAGCCGGCCACTAGAATTCTCCTACAGACAGCTGTTGAATTCAATCAAGCTGAGAAGCTTGTGTCAAATATCCTGCCACTTTCGGGTCTCCAACTCTAGAGTCTCTCAGTGATACGAACTGTATGGATATCAGCTGATGCTCTACGCCACTTTTCACTGTCCTTCATAAACGCACTCCGAACACACTCGCAGTGAAGGTTGCGCAGAACAGAACGTCATCTTCCCTCATGGCGTGACTACGCTGAGGTTTCGCGCGCCGGGTGCGCCAAAGTCGTGCGGGCCTGTTCGCCGGCGCCCTCGTGCGCAATGGGCGGGGCGGGGCGGGGCAGGGCAGGGCGCACGGGGCGTACGCGGCGGGCGGGACGGCGGTGCGGCACGGAGCGGACACGCGAAAGCCGGAGCTCCAGCGTGCCCGGCCTGGGGTCTCTCGCCCGCTTTCGGTCAGCGTGCACCCCGATCCTCCGCGGCGGGGTGCCCAGGCCCTCCATCCACACGACACCCCACAGATCCCGAGCCCCCCCCCTCGCCCCCACGCGAACCGCGCAAAAGCGGGGCCATGACCGACAACGTCTCATCAGTCCGACCGAAACAAACAGAAACGCACATCACTCGCCATGGCAGACGGAGGGGGAGGGCGGAGACGGAGGCGGGGCGGGAGGGGCGGGACGGGACGGGACGCGGGGGGCGGGAAGCGGCGGCGCCGGGCCAGGCAGGGCGGAGGGCCGGGGCGGGAGGCGGAGGAAAGGGCGGGCCGGGCCGGGTCGGGACGCGCCGCGGCGGGGCGGGCTGGTGTGAGGCGGTGGGCAGGATGGGGCCGGGGGCGGGCGGCGGGAGCGGACGGGTGTTGGACGAGCGGAAATGGCAAGGCGAGGAGGGGGAGGGAGCCGAGACGGGGCGTGGGCGGGACGGGGCGGACGGGACGGGACGAACGCGGGGGGGGCGGGAAAGCGGCCGGGCGCCGGGGGGGCAGGGGAAGCGGGCGGGAGGCGGAGGGGAACGGGCGGGCCGGCCGGGTCGGGACCGCGGCGCCGGCGGCGGCGGGACCGGTGTGGGGTGGGCAGGGTGGGGCGGGCGGGCGGGGCGGGGCGCAGGCGGAGCTGAGCGAGGGGGGGCGGAGCGAGCGTACGTGGCGGGCGGGCGGAGGCGGTTACGTAGCGGGGCGGGGCGGAGCGTACTGGCGGGGCGGAGCGGTACGTGGACGGGGCGGGGCGGGGCGTTGCAAAGAGCGCAGTTGGGGCAGTACGCCGGCGACCGCAGCCACAGGCCCGGCGGTGGCGAGCGCCGGTCTGCGAAACGGCCGGCCCCAGCGACCGCTGTGCAACACACGCGCGGGGCCGTCCGCCTCTGCCGCGTCCCGCCAATCAACGCGCCGCAGCCGTTGCCGGGGCAACGGAGCGTGCGGCCGGGGATTACGGTGACGTTGATTAAATTGACGGAGGTGGTTCTGGCGACGGTGTCAGTGGACGTGGTTGCCGTGGCATAGGAATGGAAGCGACGGGGGGAGGTTGTACTGATGGCGACAAGTCGGGCCAACTGAAAACTGCAGATATATTTAAGAAGTGGGCATTGAACTAGGCCCCTCTGACAGCTCATTGTCAGCGTGATACCTTTTTGTACGGCGGTTATTAGATCGATTCGCGGCCGGGGCAAAAATGAATCTGTAGCTTACTAATTCAAATAGTTTCTATAGCTGTGTGAGGAAAGAAAGCTCAGGCGAGCCAATTACACTAGAAACGGGGATGGGAAAACGTCATGATCTGTAAATTAAAGCTGCCACATTTACCAATGTGTTTATTATTTAAAACAATAGCAATTTTAAGTGACTCCGCAAGTATGATCACATCTCCCATCTGGGAGACACAATTCAACTACCGTTAGAATTCACTATGTGACTGGCGGTAGAATAATAGAATACAAATGTTGGCGAGAAAATTCATAACACACTTGCCATTATTATACCTGATAATGAACTTAACTAGTAGGTGCCTGGTAGTCAACGATAATGGATTTTGAAATGAGATGAACAGTGACTGTGATAGAGATGGAGATGAAGGGGATACAATGTGAAACTTCAAAAGCAACAGTAACATAAAAGGGCAGTTCGCCTAAACATAGGTTTCTTCGGCAACATTTGTTTTCTGATGAGCTCACAAATGCATAAAGCTTGGAAGAATTCCTATGGAAAAGTACTGCTTTTTTGAATGACATCAAACATATAAATAATTGGATCACCTTCTTTTGATGTAGAGTAAATCTCCTTGCGATATTAAGGTGAATATAGAGTGGCCTAGGTTTGGCAGAACACTTTTTTGAACAAGAAAAAGTATGCATTGATCGTCAATTTTAATGATGTTGGACGGGAAACAATCCTCCTATACATTTACAGAACTTTAAATAGTAATAGAAATAAACATTATCTTATTAGATAACTGAAACAACAAATGTTCATTAACAAGGAGCTTTGTAATGTCATATAAAAATCACAAACCTATTGCTTCCGTTTCTAACGCCTCCAGAGAAAAGTGTTTGTTTTGCGATTTCTGAGGACAGGCGGTCGCACGGAACAGAGCATCGCCGACGCGGTCGTGAGATCGACCCGCAGACAAAGCCGCACTATGTTGTTCGGCTGGCGAGCACTCGCCACGGACAATCGCAAAGGCTTCCACACGGTTCTCCTCGTCGCTACGCAACCCGTCACGCCCCCCCCACCCACACCCCCACCCCCCGTGCTGGCACACATCGGCACGACAGCGCAGACCTCTCGCACCACAGAAGCTGAGAGGAAAGTAAGAAAGAGAGAGAGAAAGATGGAAAGAAAAAGAAAGCAAAACGAGAGAGAGGAAAGAGAGAAAGAAAAGATAAATAGAAAGAAATATGGAGAGAGGGAGAAGCAAAGAGAGAGAAAGAATGAAGAAAAGGGAGGGGAGAAAGAAGAAAAGAGATAACGAAAACAAAAAGAGAAGAAAAGAGAAGGAAAGAAATAAAGAAGGGAAGAGAAAGAAAAGAGAAAAGATAAGGAAGGGAAAGGGAGGAGAAGAAACGAAGGAAGGAGAAAGAACGAAGTAAAGAGAAAGGATGTAAGAAAGAAAAAGAAAGACGGGAAGAGAAAGGAAAAAGAAGAAAGAAAAAGAAACAGAAAAAATAATGAATAATGCGGGAAGCGCTTTCTTTCGCCGCCTGTCCTCGCCCTCGCCCACGCTCGTGGCGTCGACTCATTGGTTGTCTATGGCTTTCATTGCTGTCGCCCCATCGTTTTCAACGAATTGTTCCCGAATATCCTCTGATAAAGTCACGACCGGCTGCATGGCGTACCGTCCTTGCCTTCTCAAGCTTATCCGTTGCATATTACATTTCTATTACTCCATATCATTACCCACAAATCTTCCGCACATACGTTATCCACGCCAGTTAATCTCTTAAGCTACGTTTTTCTTACTTGAAGTTTACTACGTATTTGTAGCTAGTCAATGGAATCATAACTACGAGCTACTCACAACTACTTTTGTATGTCACGTACGCGTCAAGCTCATTAAACGCTTATATTTACTGCCTGATTAGGTTTCGTTTCCTCGGTTACATTTACCACTATTAATGCATTGCAGACGTCGCCAACGGCCCCCAGACGTCCTACTATTCACATTTATACATTACAATATTATTTCGATAGAAACTCTCAACGCTTGTATCCCTACGAGAGAAGGCACAGCGACACCGATCGTTGTCGGCGACGAGACCAGGGCGGCGAGACCAGGGCGGCAAGAATGCTACTTCCGGCACTACCATTATCTAGAACAAATACCGATCACTGCTGCTGATAATAAATGCCAAAGAACAATTTATTCTAAAAGTAGTTTAATACATCAGCCCAGTTGCTCTATTTTGGCACTTCAGTATTAAACATACAAGACATACATAGACTGTATATGATGTGATGCATGTCCACGTTTTACCCCACGGTTTGGGAGAACATGCATATCGTTTGTCTCATTTATCTTCAAAAACATGTTTTAAAGTAGGCTTACAACACTCCTGCTCGATGAAACGCTCCTTTTAATTGTTCTGTTTCACAAGAAAACATGCCGATGCGAATACATCGTACCAGCGTACCGGCAAATTGAGGACAGAGTTTTCCGATACTGCTCAGTATGTGCGGTACCAATATTCCGATTCTTGAAAGGAACCGACGAATAAATTCCACATGCAGTTGAAGGGCGTGCTCGCTCTCCCAGTCTGCGAACGCAAACTAGCGCGAACGATCCATAATAGAATTCGCTTGGTCCTGCTGAAACCCGTATTTTCTTTTTGCGAAAGTTCCATGTTTTGCTTCCGAATAGGTCGACTTGGACCATGCATGCAGTATGCATTTACCGGGGCTCAGTATCATTATCTCGCTGGCAAGTGCACGTAACTTTGATCTGGGGATCAGCATTTACCTGGATCCGATTATTATCCCCCACAGTTGTTAGCCCTGGGGGTATGGAAGGTGAAATAATGATGATAATTAGGGGTGCAAGGACGACACACAGACATACACAAATTCACCCATGACCGTGGCGGGATTCGAACCCGAGATCTTCTGGTCCGAAACTGCTACGGCACTACTGCCATAACGTTCTAGCCCATCTCGTAGGAAGAAAGTTGCATATTAAAGCTTTAATTTCTTTAATAATAATAATAATAATAATAATAATAATAATAATAATAATAATAATGTCTTTATTAATGGCGAGGCTCAGGCCATAAGGCCTGCTCTTCCGCCTAACCACTGAATTTACATACATATACATTACATTCTTTAATACGACTCGCCCTCTCGCGTGCAAGAATGTAGACAATAATAGTTGAAGCCCACCCTGACAATGGACGCGCGAAGACAAACAGTGGAGGAGAGGCAGCAATTGCAGAGGTGGCAGCGGTAATTCGCGCGAGGGCTGACGATGGCAGCAGGGCGCGGTGGAGGGCGGCTGGGAGGCAGCCGAGTGGGTCATCGGTTGCACCCGGGCCTTCCCGGCCACTCGATCGGCCGGTGGCGCGACCCCTCCCCACGGCCCCGCCCGGCCCTTGACGTCCGCGCGGGCCTCTCCTGGCCGTGCGCTCCCGCCACACGCACCGCCGCCGCCGCCGCCGGCGCATAAACGCGCGAATAATAAACGACGAGGCGTTGCGGCGATGAAAATTAAATGGGAGGATCTGCACGGACAGGATGCTGCTGATTGATTGATGTTACCGGGTGTGCCAACTGCTATGGTCATTAGTCCTGTTATATAGCGCTTTTTGAATGGCAGGAGGTGGCGGTGTTCCTTCACCGCTGGACGGTAAAATCCATCGACGACCTGCACGTCGACTTGTTGAGAATTTCCCCGAGGTATCTGTGCCAGTGGGGCACCGGACCAGCCGGGAGACGGTTCTCCGGCTTTTGCAATATAATTCGATTTATTTAAAGCTGCACTTAACGTAAATCAGCTGTTACGGTGTCATCCGTTCGGGAGCTTACACGTCACTACAGTGACGTCACTATGGTGACGTTCGACATCCGGATTGGATGACACCGTAACAGCTGATTTACACCAAGTACAGTTATGTTTAAATCAAGGTATAATGTGTGTATGTGTGTGTGTGTGTGTGTGTGTGTGAGAGAGAGAGAGAGAGAGAGAGAGAGAGAGAAAGGGAAGGTGGAAGGACAAGGTAGGGAAAAAATATTGCGGCGCGTAATCTTAGTACGTATGTTAACATTTTTCTCCTTCCATTAGTCCACTACTGATCTAAAAAAACACTACCGAAAAGAGCAGCCGGCCGTTAGGATTCTAATCCACTCGTTGGCCGAATTTGACAAAGTGGTGTAGCTAGTTTCGTAAGTCCACCGTCGAGACTCTAACCCCAGGATTTCCCTTACAATACTCTCAGTCAGAGTCTCTGCACAGGCAGCGGCAATTCCGGCTGTGAGATAATGGATGTAACCTAAAATATAAGGAATATTGAAATTTAGGACTTGATGAAAATACTATTTGCCGGGGATAGTACGTGATCAAACAATAAGATATCTACTACATTTGTAAGTATTGGATTCAAATATACGCGGAATAGTGAATCTAGAAGTATAAGTTACATCGTTCCTTCTCAGATTTGCCGATTCGAAGGTTCAGCTGCATTCAACAGCCATATCAGCAATATTACAAAAAAAATTCCCAGCAAAAGACATTCTGAACGACAGAGAACCTCCATCTCTCCGCTATTCATACCGTCCGCAGTATTGGGCGCATGGCCATGTTTTCGCACATGTAAACAACACACATTTCAAAGCGCGAAAAACTCGCGCACGGCCTCGCAAAAACAAAGACAACGCACGTCGATCGACTAGCCATTTGTCACCGCGAGGAGGCATAGGCCGGTTAAGAAATCAGATCTGCCCGGTGGCTGTGAAGTTTTTTCTGACCCCGTCGCCGCTCGCGCTCTTCGGTCGCAGCCTACACTGGGCCGAAACCGTATTACAGCGCGCACATATTTTTTGTGTGATTTTATAAGCTAATATTTGAACGGTCAAAAGTTTCAAAAAATGACAAACACTTTATAATAAATGTAAAATAACACAATGTAAAATTATTATATGTAAATTTTCGTTGACTTTTAAGTTTGTGGTTTATACGAGATTTAATCGTTTATTTTCATGTTTGTAGAGGTTCACATGAAATGTGCACCAATTCTTCTTGTTTATTCATGCATTTGGTAAATAAAAAAGTCCCACACAATTCTGCAAAATCCTTTGTGTAGTTAAATTTAACAATTAAATTATTGTTTTGAGAGTTTAATTTTGACTTCTATTACAACCTGTTTTGATTCAAACAAATGCAAAAATCTCTCAATTTTAATGAGTATTAAGTAATTTCATTTGAAACTTTATATACAGTATTACACTTAAGGAAAGACTGCGCATTTCAACATAATAGTGTTTTTGCAATATCGAAGAAAGGCGAAATAATGAAAACCATCCCAATTGTTTTAAATCTATCGTGCATGGAAAGGGAGTGATATTTGGATATGCTCGCAACGTTCTCAAAAACGAAATCCCTCAAAAATCAAGAATATTACTTTTATAACATTTTCACAAACATTCCACCGGTAGGAATTATATTTAGCTTTCCCAATTGTGATATCCATGTTGCAAACATTCTTTTGTTGATCTTTCTATGATTTTCATGATTCTTGATTCTTTGATTTTTACTAATTGCGATATCCATGCTGCAAATATCCATTCTTTTATTTTTCTTTAAGAATTGCGGATAACGTGTAATAAAATATATACGGGATGTAATGACGGGTAATTAACAGTTCGGTTCTTTCCTGTGTTCTTGTCCGAGCTTTGCGACCCAGTGTGCGGCGCCTCGATCGCTCTTCCACCGGGGTTGACAATAATCCGGGGTATTAAAACAAGTAAAAAAATTAGCCCCCCCCCCAAAAAAAAGGAGGGCGGGTGCGAACGCGGTGGACAAATCGAGGGACGGGGTTGACCCGCAACGCCCTGCTAGCGAAGGGGCTTTTGTGGGATCGGTTGGGCGTGGGAGAAGTGGGGGTTGGGCGCCAAACACTCGTCGCCCCGCCGGCTTCCCGTGGAGGGCGCCAGTGATGTTCGACAGCGCCAGTCCTCGACGCTTTATCTCGTCGCGCCATTCCTCATCCAGGTCGCGCTACCCTCGCTGGTGCTGCTCTGTGGCTCAGAGACCCAGGGCGAACCACACCCTCTTGGATTTCATCGCACCTCCCTTTAACACCACGTCTTTCTTCATCTTTTACTTCCTCTCTCCTTACTCTCCTCTTTTACACGCCATTATTACATGCCATTTCTTTTTATATCCCAAACTACAATCCCTCCACCATTACCTATTATATTTCTCAACTATAGTAACACGATCGCGTTGTGCCACTCAACCCATTACCCGGAATATTTTCGCTCTTTACTTCGCATGTAAAGAACACGTTTATTGTTACTTTTAAAGTTTGTGCTTACTCTTTATGCTTTTCATGAATACGTTTATTTTCTTCGTATTCTTAAAAATGTATTACGATATTGCCGTTCCTATTCCTTCTACCCTCCCTATGGACACAGCGACGAAACAGCAACCTTATTATGCTGCATTCCACTTCATTTGAAAAGAACACATCTCAGTTCATAACATTTTTTGTTGAAAATTTATCTTATCATTCCTCAAAAAATATACAATATTTAATAACAGGACACAATTCAATAAAAATTCATTTACATTGTAGATATTAACATTTTAATGTATGTAACTATATTCAAATACCGAATTTAAAATTCTAAATTCAATAAGAAGTTTTTATTTTCAAAATTTATTTTAGATATGTTACATTATTTATAATTACTACCCAGATCTTTAAATTTTGCTAATGTAGTGGTTGAAACATGATGGGTATGCTGTCAGCTCATTTCTTGAAAATACACATGTGGCACAGTCAACATGACATTCTTCCTACGAACAAGTAGTTCCAAGAACGCAGGAGCACTTGACTGAGTGGAACCGTGCAACATGTACCAAGCTGGATGAAAGCCAACAAAGAAAGGCTTCGTCAAGTCACATCACTCTCCATTTCTCGCTCCTCGCAGCTTCCGCACGGCCGCTAATATCCTCCCGTCCTCACTACCGCCGTCCTCACTACCCACGCACCGCCCCGCTCCTCCGCCGGCGAGGGCTGAGATTAATGCTGCTACTGAATGTTATCCATCAACACTACCGCGCCACCATAATTCATGTCACGGGTTTTCCATTATGTAAAATAGCGCCGGCGCAAAAACACCGTGTCGTACAAAAGAGTCGGGAGAATTCACAAGTGTAGGATGAATGGCGCTGGCCGGCACGGAGGGTGCCCGTGTGGGGACAAGGCCGCGGGCGCGGGCGCGGGCGTGGGCGGGGGCGGGGGGGGAACGGGTCGAGGGCGCGGTGCAGGCAAACCTGTTCGCGGGGGGGGGCGGAGCGGGAGGGGGGGCGGGCGAAGGCGCCGGAGAGTCGTCGCTTCTAATTGATTAATTAATAAACCCGACAATGGGGGCGGTCAGAGGGAGGGCCGGGAGGGGGCGGCGAGTGACTTTACGGCCCATCTGGGACCCGAGAGCCGGCGCCGCCGAGAGATACAACACTCCGCCTGCCTGCGGTGGACGCGAGAGCTGGAGCGAGTGGCGGCCCGGGCGGCCACTGAACGCGCACAATGATTCCATTCATGTTCCCCAGGAAGAGCAAAGAGAGCGATACTACCGGGATTAAAAAATAGTCCTGTACTTTATTAATTAAACTCGCGACAGTGTTGTCACGGAATTCGAACAGAAATTTGGATATTTCGGCGCACACATCAGCATAGTTATATTTACTTATAATCACTCAGAGATAAAATAATCACTATAAGTACAACATCGTTTAGAAATTTACTGATTTCCATTCAACACTAAATTTATTGTTACAATATGTTTTTACCGTCCGCAAAGGGAGCGATACCACCTGGATTAAAAAATAGTCCTATCCTTTATTAATTTAACTTGCGAAATTGTTCTCACTGAATTCGAACAGGAATTGGGATATTTGAGCTCACACCTCAGCGTAGATTTTGTAACATTTTCCTATAATATTTACTCATAATCACTCAGAGATGAAAATCATTACTATAAGTAGAACATCATTTAGAAATTTACTGATTTCCATTCAACATTAAATTTAGTGTTACAATATGTTTTTACTTTGCCATTCATAAGTTTGATATATTAGTTCTCGAATACAATGTATCCAAATCAAATAACAATAAGGCTTGCTACCCGAGTTCATACTTGAGTTCACTGTTTTATTATTCACGATACTCTTAAAGCATGGATTCACGAATAAAATATTTTCAAAAAACCAATGTATCACAATTTATTATCGAAAGTTCAGTGCGAATGGCGGCAAAATATCCCTTGAAATTATATCACAGTTGATGGTCTGCTTATATTTCTGAAATATACATCCACACACGATTTGCAAGAATACTTGATTGAAGTATACAGTAGAGTACTTAACTTCAATATAAAGTAGAAGAATAGAGAAGAAACGTTAGAATATTGATCTTTAAGAGCAAAATAATTATTAAAAATGTTTACAATTTTGAGATACATCCATTTGAGTAAAGAACTCCGGTCTCCTCGCACCAACATCCATCTCTGGCGGACAGGCTCCGCCCACAAGCCCATTCGTCATATCACCCGGATGTCAGAAAGTCTCCTCCTACGCGTCTCTCAGCGTGAGCCACGGCGGTATGTGCACATGCAGAGGATCCACAAGAACCTTATTTGTTTGAAAGCAGCACGGCACTGCCTCTGCGCGCACTGCAAAATCCCTCGTCTGCCCAGCCGCCCGGGCGTCCGCGCGGCGCTGCCCCGCCTTGCTTCCCCACGACCTGCTCCAAAGCAGCCTCCGCCAACGCCACCTCCGCCAACGCCACCTCCGCCAACGCCACCTCCGCCAACACCACCTCCGCCAACGCCATCCTCCGCCATCTCCGAGATGTCAGAAACCGTCCACCTCCGAGAAATGCCACCGCCAACGCCACCTCCGCCAACGCCACTTCTGCCAACGTCACTTCCGCCAACGCCACCCTCGCTAACGCTACCCCCGCCAACGCCACCTCTACCAACGCTCCCTCCAGCAAGGCCACCTCCAGCAACGCTATCTCCGCCAACGCTGCCTCCGCCAAAACTACCTCCGCCAACGCTGCCTCCGCCAACGCCTCCTCCGCCAACGCCTCCTCCGCCAACGCCTCCTCCGCCAACGCCTCCTCCGCCAACGCCTCCTCCGCCAACGCCACCTCCGCCAACGCCGTCTATTCTAACACTACCTCTATTTACCGTAGCTTCTCCCACTCTGCTGCCGCAAGCTTTTCCCGTCCTTGTCGACGCCATTTCCATCGCGTGGCTAATTCCATCGCTTACTCCATCGCCATTGCCAACGCCATCCCCGCCACTCCCATCACCGACCCATCACCTCCGCCTGCGCTTCCGCCACCGCTGTCCTCGCTGTCGCTCAACGAGATCTCCCATTTCCCTGGCGCGTGCTCTCCGCGCAGAGGCGCGCCCCGCCCGCATTCCGTCTCCCCCCTCTCTCCCTCTCTCTCACCCTCTCTCTCTCTCTCTCTCTCTCTCTCTCTCGGCGACGCGTGCCTCGCCGTGAGGATAATGACGTCTTCGCCGACAAATTCCGCGGGCGGCTGAGGCGCGCTGCGCGAACTAGAGGCCCGTGGTGTTGGTTAGAGAGTTCATCATGCCCAAATGCCCGTGAGAAGAGATGAATAGAAAGCAAAGCGTACTTCAGGTTACATTTCTATTCTATAGGATTACCTTCTTTCACGTTATGCATTAGAAGTTGACGCAAAGTAATGACTGAACCTCGTAGCTTTGTGACGTACAATCACATAATGATACTTGGTAGATAAAAATAAATGGTTATTATTTCTTTACCAATCTTTACTGGCGACAGCAAATTATGGGGCATTATCAAAATCTTGACGAACAACGGAATGAAATGGAAGAGGTTTCAGGTGTTGGATATAATGCAACATATTTTGTTTGCCTGAAGTATAAATACTATTCTGGGTGCAAGTTGTGAAATCGACACTCACTGCAATGTCTATTATTTGTTTCCATTGATTATCTCCTTACGACGCAAATACCAAATGATAAGTTAAAATTTAATACATTATGCCTCGGGCACCATCTCTTCTACAATACAGAGTTTTCCAAATCCATCAGCTCTCCGTCGTATTTCAAACCTTGTGCCTTGACTCCCAGCATCTCATCCAAATCCCACTTCCTCCTTCCGCCCAACAAACTGTTTCACCTCCTACTCACAGATCCACGCCCCCGCCCACATTCCAGTTGGCTTAAATACCTCTCCCTCTCCTTCCTCCCTCGCGTGCTTCCTTCCGCGCACCCCCGACCACGACGCGCTCACCCCGTCTGCCCTGGCGGCCCGCACGCGTACGCGGCGCGCCACACCACGCCCTGCGCTCTCGGGATAGCGACGTCTTCACGCCGCCCGACCACTCCATTAAAAATAAATTAGGGCCTCAATGGCCGGCACAGCGCAAGGCGGGGCGGGGCGGACGGGGGCGGGGCGGGCGGGCGGGCGGGGCGGGGCGGGGCGGGGTAGGCGGACGAGGCGAACGCTTAATGGCCGTCTGAGCAGCTCGTAATTGAGCAAACGACAGATTTTTCGCGGGGGAGCGGCAATTGAGCATGCCGAGGGGGCGTTAACAAATCGCCGCCTTGGGCTGCTGCGTGGGTGCTTGAGGAGGGCAGACACGAGTGCGAAGGAAGCGGCGGATTTCGCGCGCAAGTGCTGGATAACGCTTCATCGACTTCTACTTTCCCCGCTGGAATGTGTCCTCTAGAGGTTCCTTGCGGTACTCTGAGACACATTTTGTTTTTCTTTGTTCACAACTCCTCAAGCTTACGTTAATAAGTGTTTAGATAAAATTCGTGTTCACAAAACATATTATTTACAACGTATATTCTAAGAATATGTAGGTATGTTTGTTTGTTTGGAGAATAAAAAATCGAAGGAAAAGAAATGCGATAGAAGCGTACTCTAATTATCGAAATAATGAGGGAGTATTATTAAAAATACCCACAATAAGTTTTTGCATAAGCTAGAAAATGTGGACGTACTAGGAGTTTATCTCAAAATTACATTCTTCTTATAAAATATGGAAGTTAGAGAATATACGATGAAAAGCCGGGAAAGAATCTCCCTCTTCTTTACTTTGGTATTATGTATTTTTTCAGCGAATGCGATTTTGTTAAGTACGAAACATCATTGAAGGACGTCCCTAGATATAAAAAGAAAAACATTTTAAATAAATTGGTAGGGCGAACTGAAGTATTAATGAATGAATTGGAGCTTTGGATTTATTGTTGGAGATTCAGACCAACTCCCTGGAATGACCGTTGAGACTGAAATAAATAAGGGCGGTAGAATTTATTTGCGAAAATTGGATGATTCTTTAATGAGTACGGTCGTTACCTCATTATAACGTCTGCTTCAGAAGATTTTGACCTGAAACAGAACGTTACAATGAGAATCGTTCTTAAAAAAATACTATATTCAGGAGGGTTTCTAAGTCAAGTGGGTTCAGACCGAATATACATTTTACGAGGAGGAAGTTATTGTAGTTCCAGAACGCAAACAAGTCAATTCTTATATTCAAAACTACAGTAAACCTGGGTGACTTGAAAGCAGATACTGGGTATATTTTTTAATGTCTGCTATATAAACTAATATTTTTACTGAAAGTTTCACCGCCAGAAAAAATACGTTTTTTGTTATTTTTTAATGCAAAGGTATGTTGTATTTTGTTAGGAATTATAACAGAAAAATAAAGGGAAAGTAGTACCCAAGTCTATTACCTTGATGTGTTTTTATTACAGATATAATTACAGGGAATTTTTATTTCAAGTCTACAATGTAAATATGAGGAGTTGTAGATTCCTGTTTTGATGGGTTTCTCCCTCCTGAACTGGTTGAAGAAGAACTGGGTGATTCTCTCCAAAACTGTCGCTTATCTGCTTTTCTTTCTTTTTCTTGTATGTTCGTGGAATCTGTTAACTGTGTGTACCTAATAATGCATATAAAACGCAGTCCTCAACTCAATGTTTAACATTTCGCTAATAAATCAACAACTGCTAAACATAATTTTACATTTGCTACAACTGCTAAACATAAATTTTAATGACATAAATTATCACTTACAGTTACTACAACATATGTACTTATTGACGCATAAAAACTTCAAAACTAGAAGATATAATTAGTAAGTACTGTACAGAAAGTTTAGCAATAATTTCATGAAACCTTGTAACACAGGTTATGGGAAAAGTAGGCGGGAAAAAAGGAGGGATATTGATGTGGTGTCTGAGAATTACGTTTATTCATGAAGGCTCATTCTAGTACCTGATCTAGGAATCACTTATCAATTTTATTTACAGTGACTATGACGTCATCTGAAATAAAATATTAGGGTATGTCCCTAAGTCACCCTACCTGCCACCACGTTACCCCACTTTACGATAGTTTACATGTATGCGTATTTCAGGCCATGAGTAAAAAATCTTATATTACATTAATTTCATTTGTAATGTTCGTGGATCTTTGATTTTAAGTGCCAAAGAACTCTGTGAGTAATTAATTGAATTATAATAAATGCATTATAATATTTGAAATGTAAACGAATCCCAGCTTTTGGACTTGTGGAACAACGCAAAATATAGGAAATGTCTTATTTCCTTTACAGAATACTTGTAAGATGATTTGTTCTTTTTTAGTTATACCATCAGAATCAATAGAAATATATAACTTTTTTTAAATATTGTTGCATGTTAAAGCACCTTTACTGTCACAAAATGTGATGCTACAGCCAGTTACAAATTGTACCGTTGACCTTTCACAACATCAGATGAAAGATCACCACTGACGGCACAATAAACAACGTTCTTTGTGAAGTGACGACATGAAAATTCTGTCTAAAGAAAAACCTTGTCGAGTCGCTTGCGGCGAGGGAGCCGGGAAAAGGGCCGAGTTGAGGACACGCTTTGAAACAAAGGCCTCTAGCAGACTCGGGCGCAGAGAGGGGTGGGAGGAGGCTCTCGGTATTGACAGCAGAATTCGCCATAGGCCCTCGTCGCCAGCCAAACCACACGACTCTCCGCTTTTCTGCACCCGTAATTTTTTAAACAAATGAGCCGTGAAACACAATATTCGGATGTTTTGTTTCTTTATCCGTTGTTGGAGAAAAGTAGACCTGGATGGCCGAGGTGGTAGAGTCCACGCCTCGGTCTGAATGGTCGCAGATTTGAGATCCGCATTGGCATGGTTGTTCGTCTCTTGTCTTTCATGGTTGTGTTGTTGGGGAAAGCCTCGTGAATTTGCTGACCGCAGGTCGAGCAACCCGCAAGTGTGTCTAGAGTAAAAAGTTAATATGTGTCCCCTTGAGAGTACGGATAGTTGAAATCGACATCGAAGCTGGAAAGAGCCCCAGGAGGAAAAAAGACCGTTTTTGGAGGAAAACTTGTTTCTCTTATGCACAACATTTTGGCAACGTCATGAAACAAAATATTTTCTGTACCTATCAGATATAATTTAAAAACATGCTTTCACATTTCAGAGTTAGTATCAATGAAAAATACATGACCATCGCCCATCAAGCCAATATTTTTAGATCTCCAACTTTATATGGCCAAACGTTGAAACATTTGCAAAGTTTTCAAAACATTACAAACCTTAAGGGCAAGAATAACTCAAAACTTTTTTATTCTGAATGTTTATCAACATTTTGATTTCTAGTTTAACCCATAAGGGTTAATCCTGCGCCAATATGCACTTTATATAAACTTTCCGCAAATTAAAGTAAATAAAATTACCATTCACAATTAATATGTAAAAATAATTTAATTTGTTACAAATATTAAAACCATCTCATTATTTTTATAACAATCTAACTTTTTACACTATCATCTGCCTCTAGTTGAATTTTATATTCTTTCCAGGATACTCTGCAAAGATCTATGGTTTTACCAGGAAAATACATATATTTGTAAGGTCGACTAGCAATTTTGTCAACCGCCGAGAACCCAGAAAAGTGTAATAATGTTAGTTTCAAAATATGATTCTTTAAATTTCATTATTTTTATTTATAATGGCCTGCACTCATAAAAATTCAATTTTAAAATGCACAACCGATTTCAAAATATGAAAACCAACCTTACCAATTATGAGTTCCAACTAATTTAGAATATACATTTACTTTTCCTATTTCGCTATGTCAGAGGATGGCTTTTGTGTTTTTGTGATTAAAGTCATTGCCGAAGTGGAAGATTAAATGGATGTTGGGTCATATCTGTTACTTTTAATTTCTTTTTTATATTTCAGTGACTGGCGAAAATAAATACGCAGGGAGTCATTTAAGTGAAAACACCATACGAACATCTCCTGAAATAGAAAATACATTACTATTCTCGAAGTTAGTTAAAATCTTGATATTGTTATAGTAGATTACTGCAATAAAGTAATTAAAGTAATGTAAAATTTAATATTAAATTTTAATAAATGAATGTCTTAATTCTCATTACGTACAACTTATTTTCTCTGGGCAAAATGCAAGGAAAAACTTATTTTTATTATACAGTTCAAAACTGACCTACAAAAATACAAAAATGCAGAGGCAAGGAGTGTTTGAGCAAGTCTCCTTCGACATTACAAACTATCAGGGAAGGTATCAACAAAATATTTATGCCGATCCGGTGGCCGAGATCGCTAAGGCGGTAGTGCCGTAGCGAACTCGGACCGAAGGATCGCGGGTTCGAGTCCCGCCTCGGGCATAGTTGTATGGTGTTCGACCTTTCACCCCGTATCATCATCATTATCGTGTCACCCGCTCAGTTACCATACCGTTACAAGCAATAGTGGTAGCTAATGACCTAGTAGTTGGTGCAACCTTAAATAACCCCCCCCCCAAAAAAAATATTTTAAACAATGAAAAAATCTAATAGTCATGACAATAATTGCTCTCGAAGAATGTCATCAAAAAACATTCATTAACTTATTCACGTTTATTTTTTATTGAAAGTAAAATCTTACAAGATAAGCATGTTCATTCTGCTTCTCCTTGTCTTCAATCAGTATAGTACCAGCGCTGTCGCTGTAGCATTACTTCAAAGGCTGCTCCTCAGTTACGCATTCACAACGAGAAATGGAAGAACGTTCCATATTCTCTGTTTCCGCAAACGAAAAAAGAAAAAATCCACATCTAAAACGCGCTTTTGAACGGAAACTTAATAAACCGCCACGAAGGATTTCTGCGTTGTTGATGCAATTTGGTCTGTCACGACTTGTCAGTGGGACGGGTGTCCGCGGGGACCGCCGAGAGCAGAAGCGGCTTAGGGCATTTGACGCGGCAGAGCCGGAAGCGGCGCGGCGCGACGTGGCGGGACGGGACTGGACGGAGAGGGGCGGAAGGGGCTGGAGAGGAGTGAGGCATGACGATGAGAAGGGAAGGGGTGGGACAGGGAGTCGTGGGGTCGGTGCAGTGGGAAGGGCGCAGGGGGCGGGGGAAGGAGGCGATAGGCCGTGAAGGCGCCAGTGCCGGGGCAGAGATGGGGCGCAGGGAAGAGGGCGGGAGCAGGCGCGGAGGGGGTCCCATGAGGGCGTTGTGCAAAGCGCCACAGGGTGCCCGACAAGTTTTGCTCCATATGACGTCATGTGATAACGTATGATATTTTATTTGATGATGTGCGTGATAACGTGTGTCGGAAGCACTTGTTTTAAATTGGCATTTGTGCAACAGCCTACAGCATGTTAGTTTAAATATTTATCCGTTCGGTTTCAGTGATTGCGTTGATATCACAAAAAAGGGTTCTGTTATTTCTTGCATATCAGTAATCCAGAACTCACATTTCAAATAAATTCGTACGTTATAAGTATCAATAGGGGATAAGAGTAGTAGTAAAAAGCAGCCCTGGACATTTTGCAGAATTTTGAAAAGATTTAAAGAAAGAATACCGCATTTCTACAGAAGAGACGTACCTAACTTTACTTAAATGTTAGTAATAAAAGTTATACTTGTACATCAAGTGTGTTACTGGAAGTAATTTATCCTGCTGTAAAATTCACCTTTTTTTGTCTTTTTGTTGTACAAAATAGTAATAAGTGTTCCTTAATATACTTATTTCTTTAGAGTTCCACTCTTTGGATATATTCCTTAATTTGGGTTACAGTTTCATGTCGTTATCCACGCAGATATTTTCTTTATTTTTTTGTACATCAATTTTCGTACATTTCAATTCCACATTTCCAATGAACGCACAAGCATTACCATAAATTGACGTTTTATACCAAGACGCAGAATCATTTGAAAATGAGGTCTCACATAATATAATATATCATGTATCTAGAAATTTTCAAACAGACGTCAATATTGAGCTGAAATATCATTATCTATGGCAAGTAGGTAATGCCTATGTTTCTTCATAAATACTATTTCACAGTAATATGTTATTCTCGTACGTTATCTTGCAAATCACTTGTGATAGTAAACGCAAGTGCAAGCATCAAATCTCTATAAAGTTCAGTCCATCAAAACATACCTCCCGATAACCATCTGTGTTGCGTATTAAATGAATGGGCGAAAACCAGAACGGTACACTGTAAGTAACATTTATAAATTCTGAGCAATATGTTTATTTACGTAAGTCACTATCACTGTAAAGTCGTGGTCCTTTGTTTCATGATTAAAAACACGGCATTTCAACCACGAAAATGTATTACCACTGAAATACAGCTAAAAATAAACACGTTTTGCTCAGAATTTATAAAACGCATTTATACCGTTCTGGTTTTCCCCCATTCATATCCTCTGTCCTCTTTCCTTCTTATTTGATTTACGAAAAGGCTCTTCGGGCTACGAGGCGTTAACCTTCGCGGGCCGCGTGCGCCACGCGAAACATCGGCTTTAACCCGCGCGCGCAAACCGCAAGGGCTGCGCGCCGAGGCGCGGAATGCCATGCAGCCGCCACCGCGCGCGGGCATTGTTTCCGACATGCGACATGCGACTTCTCGAGCGGCGTGTGTGCAAATGCAGGTCACGAGAGCCGCGCCGCGCCGCGTCAAGCGGGCGCGAAGACGGATCGCGCGGGAGGGGAAGCCGCGGCGGCGGCGGTAGAGGAAGAAAAGTCGCGGGGAGGGTGAAGAAGGAGAAAGAGGGATGAAGGAGGAGAGGGGAGAGGGAGGGGGGAGGGTTCGAGTGATTACCCTGCTCGTCGCCTTGCCGCGTGGAGCATGTAAATTTCCGGCTTCGCAAAGTGTATTCTTAAGCCTCTCGCCTGGGGCTCCGAGACTGCGAGGACGCCGGCGCCGGTGGCGGCGGCGGCGGCGGCGGCGGGGGAGGCGGCGTTGAGGCGTCGCGGCGCGTCGCGGCGCCCCGTCCGCGCTTTCCTCACCTGCGTCCTCGCAAGTGATTTGAATGATGTATGCAGATCGGAGCGTTACGTCGAGGCCGTCGCCTCCTCTTTTCCCCTCCCCTCCCCCTCTCTTTCCGCGCTCTCGGCACTTCTAAGGACGCGCCCTATCGCTTCTCCGTTTCCCCGTCTTCCTTCAGATGTGCTGCGTGGCGGGAAAAAAATGTTTGCTGTCCCTTTCGCGCTTTTCGCTGTGTGAGCTTCAACTGCAACACGAAAGGGGCGGCGCTGCAGTTACCGACGGGGACTTGGCAGCCCCGAATGAATTAAAAGTCTGCTTCCGAGTCCCTGGCTGACGGCTTTGAGACATGCGATGACGACAGGGACATGCATAATTTGGACGTACTGTGCAATGTAATTATGACGAGCATTCAAAAAAAAACAACTAAAAAGGTTTCATTGCCGGTTTAACATGTCCCATTCGTAATGTGTAAGAAAATTATTACACGGTTGAAAATGGAAAACTGTTAAGCTATTGATCGCAGGTGTAAAAAAGATTGATCCACTCTTTCGTTACCAGGGCTTGGAAATTAGAATTTTTGTGCCGAAAATTCGCCATTTTTCGGCCAAGATTACAATACTTTCTCTTATTACAAAGTACGAACGAGAAATTGAAAATATCGTTAAGTTAACGTAAATAAATTTAAAATAGAATTACGCATTTCTCAAACAATTATGTCAATTCTAATTACATGTGACTGTTTGTGCATAACAGACATTACCTTATCAGGTATCATTATTACGTTTACGGTTCTCGCTATTATGGAATTTCCGACGTTAACCAATACATTGGCTCCCTTTGTTCACGTACGACACGTTATAGGCTATTATGAAAGATAAATTGGCCGAAGGCCATCATGCAGCGTTTTGAATGCAGCCTGTTGCACTTCGCTTCCACGAGTCTCGCCAGCGTAAGAGTCTAACCACCCTGCTCAATAACACAATTCGGAAAAAGGAGAATACTTCCGTATGATGCATAAAATACCATGATACACTGCATACATTTGCTCATTCCATGCAACAAGCACTGTAAAGTAATATTCTGCTCCAAATGTTCACGTTTCAGAAGGGTAGGCACCATGTTTTTAGTTTGTTTTATTCGTCATGGATTTCACAATACATTTCTCAGTAACTCATTTGACTTGCGTTCAGATGTTTTAACAGCACATACTTCTCTTGTTATTTGTGACATTACGTAATCCCTTCGAGAAGCTTTCTTTTCAAAAATACACCTGAGATTCTACGTTAAATGTAATGAATAATTAAACGTTCAGTTTCTCTGATAAAATAAATCATTGAGAAAATGAATTGTAAATGTTACTTTCGAGCGTGAAAGTTTAACGGCTTCACGTGCCGCGTTTTCAGTGAAACACTCGAATTAGGAAATCATCGCTTGCCGCTCACTAAAATTATTTAATAGTATTAAGTGATTCAAGTGCAGTATTCATTCAGTCTATTAAATCTACTTAATATTCTTTGTTATAAATGAAAACCGCGGTATGCAGTTGTTTACCAACGATCATTGAATACGAACAAAGCATTATGGAAATTAAGAATACTGAATGGCTTATATTATTTTAAGTGTATCTTCAATGTAACGTTTTGGACTGTAGATAGGTACATATTATAAATAGTATCCTACGGATTCTATCCTTAGTTCCTGACATACACTAATAGCTTTTTCTAGCTAAAATATTAGTTTATTAAAATATCGAATTAATTATTTCTCGGAAAGCAGTTCAAAATGATGCTTTCGACACTTCGTTTTGTGGATTTGCAGGTAGTTCTTTGCCCAGTACCTTGGGGAATCGTTGCAGTAGATACATCTGAGTGCTTAGTCTCATACGGTGTCCATGACTAACTACGAGAAAATGGCATCACCAGAAGCGCCGTATGGCGACGAACAACAAAATAGTGGACAAGTATGATGCTGGTGCAAAAGAATAAAACAAATATATGAAAAGCTGGTTCTTCATACCTTGGCGTAGATATTACTTGTCACTATGTGTCGCGAACAAGTGATATATCGTGTTATGTGTCTGTCGCCGCCTCATAATGCCCTCAACAGAAGACTCAATAATTCGATTTTGTAAGTACCACGGCGTTAGCTCCAAGACAACAATAAATGGTCTAATCAATGCTTCGCTAACATGGTCTACAAGGTACGTATCACTTTAAATGAAGAAAAGAATAAGCCAAATTCTGCACTTCCGTAGTACCTGAAAACTAGCGACGAAAATCTGTATTAAATAACTATTATCTTAAATACTAACGCACGCGCATATTTGCAACTATCTTCTCTAAGCTCATTATAACAATCCAAATTGTGGTAAATGATTTAACTTTCAAAGAGTCAAAGTTTACCTCCCATCTTGATTTAAAAAAATAATATGAACAGAAGGTAAACTTCAATATTCATAGCCCTGGTACGTAACATCGATTATGGATATGTAATTTTCCGTTTTTCATGGTTGAGAAGGTAAAAGGGTTCTTAAGGCACTAATTTTTTTATTAGAACTTTTTATTAGTACTTTTCTTATGTTTCTACACATGATATCTGCATGCATATTTTAAGATAATGTTTTACATTAAAAAGCTTGTCAGCAATTTCGTTTTACAGTAAAGTCTTTACAAAAGAGGTTATTTTAACATGACCTTTTTCTGAAATTCCCTTCTCTTTTCGCTCTGCAGAGTATCATTGAAAGTCTGCAAGTAAGAAAATGAACAAAAAATCAGTACGCCAATTTATGAGGGATAGATGTGTTTTCTTTTGGTTTAATATGTATACGAGTAAGTAGACTCTGAATAATTTCAGAGATTTACGTTTCTAGATTCCTACCAGTTACACGAAACAGAACACTATTGTTTTTATGCAGTCAATAGGTGAACTAAGGTCTATCTTTTTGAATTTTTTATTTACTCTTTTCAACTAACTTTCAATGATTCGTCATGAGCATCTCAATATTAATTTTTCCAATCCTCAAACCATGCCATTATAAACCAATGTAAACTATTCAAAAGAGTAAAGCAATCGAGAATCGTTTTCCGCAATCACTTCAGGCAATTGAAAAGATATACACGATAAATAGCGTGTGGAGTATGATGAATACATAAATCCAAAAAGCTCTTTTCCAATTCACATTGGCGGATTTTATTTCTCTGCTTTCAACATCCATTTCGCCAACATTTTAACTCGAAAACTGCGTCAGTCTCATTTTTTTGAAACCGAAAACAATATAGATATAATGAAGGAGGAATAAAAGAGCGACTATTTATGCGCCCAAAATTACCAGATCGTCGCTGAAAAAGAATTGCAGGAGCGTGCAGATCACTTGCCGGAACGAATTCGAAATCATGGCAGTGCTCTCCTAGTTTCTAAATAAAGCAAGATTAGTTTTCGCACCCCCTTGAATAAGGATATTTGTTGGCCAGGCCGTGGCTATTCAAAAGGAGAAATACCCGACCAGCTGCCTCAGTTCATGACATTTTTAAATACTCGCACTTCTGGTTTTGTTGCAATTAAGAGATACTTTTACGACATGTAGATTACAGACACCAGGCACAATTGCTGTTGCAAATATATGAATAACCGCAGTGAAAACAATGAATAACATTTATAATCTCCTTCATCATTACTGGAGAAATCTTAATTTTCTCTTTTTACGTTTGTTCATAATTTTTTAGATGTAATAATTAAATTTAATTCAAAATTAAGATCAAACCGTATACATTTAATCTGCTACTGATGATGGAAGTTTTCAAATAAACGATGTATAATGATGTTGGTATAAAAAAGAGCAGATTGTTGAAAAGCATTATCCTTGTAACATATGTATCTTAAATAATTCTGAATTTAAAATTAAAATTTCCGGAATTTAAAATCACAATTGTACTGAAAATAAAGCGTCGTAAGAATGCAAATGATGGCCAATTATCAATTAGACACTGTGGATCATTTTCAGATTTCGGCGCTACAAGCCGACTGTCAGGTCTTCCTTCGTCCCTTGATGTCAGACAGAAGCGACAATCTTGAGAGTAGTTCATATTCGAGTTTGTACCTCGACTTCCCGTCAGTCCCTCCCTCTTCACCCGTCAACGTGCAACTGTACTGTTGCAAAGAGGTACCACACCGACTTCGCGGCAGGAATCTAGAATTTCAGGCGGTGTTTAACATCAAAGCTAGCTAATCCCTTTAAGGCTTAATGAGAAACTCCAGGTTGACGAGCCAGGAAACTAATTTTTGAAGTTAAATTTCCCACGTTCACCAACTGAGACGCAAATATACAAGGGGAACACGCGTGAATAATTTGACGTACCCCTCGCTCTTCTCCCTGAACATGTGAGGACGAACTGTGAAGGAAATGTAGACTTAGAGATGAAGCAAATCAAACGGAGAAGTAAACCAGTTAGTTTTCAGGAACATCCTTGGCCATATTTAAGACGAAAGAGCCCACATGTGCTTCATCAGATTCTATTACAACACATTCTATTAATTCCTTTACATTTTGTTGAAAGAATTTTGTACATTTTGTAAATTGTTAACGTTGCATTGGATGAATTACAATAATGTGTAATAAATGCAACAGTTTGAAAAGAATGTGTTCGTCTTAAATATGGCCAAGAATGTTCCTGAAAAGTAGAGATTGACGAACAACAAGTGTGATAAGAAACCCAGTTAATCTGTACCTCTTGAATATATTCTTAGGTACCTTTCGCAACGAAAGAAACTGCATAGGATTTATTGAGTAATTCTGATCTACTGCGATTGGGTCTCTGGTTCTCTTGATCTACGCAAATTGAAAATTACTTCAGTTTTCCTCCATTAAGAACAATTTTTCGTTTTAAAATACGTTTATTGTAGTTTATTGGTGAACCGTCAAATTAACAGCAATGCTATTATTGATTTCATAGTAAATAATATTATTTACGGTGCCCTTCTATCTGCTTTCTTACCGTACTTTCAATGGTAGTTTTGTTATTTTGAGAAAAGGAAGAATTGCAAAGTGTATTTATGTTCAGGGTAATTGGGGTAATTGGCAGAGGCCTAAGGTTTACAGTTGAAGCATTTAAACGATTTATTATTTGAAATTGAAATTAACAATGAACCCAAAATTAGGGCTATGAAATGTGAAGGGGAATTAAAAAAACGTGAGGTTGAGGTGTCAATTATCACAGTACGCAATATTTGTAGGGAAAAGGGTGTCATGTCCGGAAAATATACTAATCAAGTATAGAAAAACACTTAAAAGTATAAAATTTTGAAACTAGTGGTGCTAAAACATCACACATTTTCTCACCATTAGTAATGGCTATGTAATACTATTTATACCACAATATCTCTCCGAATAATGTTTTGTGAAACTGAATCATTTGGTGAAAAAAAGGCAGCATGCGAGAAACAAGCATTATTAAAAGTTAATAAATAATACGATACTGATATCATAACAAATAGAAATCGTAATATCTTTGCTAAACGTCAGTGTACTCTTATTTTTAGTGGGTTCAAGTCTATGTGTTTTCTTTTGTTTGTAAATATCATGGGGTTTATAATATTTTTGGATTTTGTAATACGAGGTAATATAAAGTAAGTTTCCTGTAGTCTGAATTATGTTCTTGTCATATTTTAACATCCTGTTCATTTTTCAAAGAAATTTTTGTCGAACCATTATAGATGTACTATCACTTTCTCCACTTATTGTATATATCAATTGAAACATAGCACGTAGTGTTCTGCAAACGTTTATGAATGCATTAAGGTACAAAATTCGATATTGCATAATGTAATACAATATAAAGAGTTTTGAATTAATACTGAACCACCAATAATTTAACAAATGCGTTAATATTAAATTTTACTTTTCAATGCGTTATATGTATTGAAATATTACTGGGATATATTAGTCTTTGCAGCAGATAGAGGGTGTTTCAATAAGACTCTTGTATGACTCACGAGCTCTAATATATTTCTTAAAAGTAGAGCATTCGCCCTATTGAAGTACTTAAAAATGTTTATCAGATATAGAATTGTCTTAATTATTTTATATTATCAGCATCATTTCATGGTTGCTGCGATGAAGTATTTGAATGTCAATCAAGGAAACGCTGTTGCCTTTATCTCTTAAATATTCTCAAATAAATGTTAATAGCACACTTGTACGTTATTGTTTACTTTGGCAACACAGGTTGCGGTGGACATTCCTAATGATTGCATAAGTATTATAATATTTGAAAGTCCATTTAGGCGCACTTGCTTGCTTGATTATATATGAGGCAGATTACGTAACTGAACTACGCATGTGTGAATTCTTCTGAATAGAACACATTTGAAGAATTGCTTAGAAGAGTTTTATCTAAACGCTGCCCAACGGGTATAGTTACTAATGGGAAGGCCACCGCAAAATTTTTAAATGTAGTGTCTCAATACTCTTTCTCAAGTTAAAAAAATGAATTAAATTGCAAGAACCATTGTTGAATGATATTTGCGTATGTGCATTACTACAGCAGCTACTACAAAATTATTTGGTTTTCATCATTTATATTGTAATTTACAGTTTTGTTTAGTGAAGATAATGAAGAACGTAAGTGTAATCTGATTAAATTTTCCCGATGAAGAAAACATTCTCACTGAAAATAACACTCAAAGCAATGTTTTCATCCCAACAATTAATAATTCTTCTTCGCTACACGACCAAATTGTTATATCTCACTCTAACGGTTCTCTATATTTTCAGAGGCCTGTGCCGTGAGCAACTAAAATCAACTTGTAATAATCTCGCAAGCAAAGCAATGTTCGGTCTTTCGAAAAGTATTCACACGCACACTGCTTCAGCTTGCAAACTCTTCCACCAGGTTTACATCCTTGAGTAAATCCTAAATATCTATATGTGCAGTCGGTCCGACCTCGAAATATTCGTACCGGCTGGGCCTTTGGAGGAAGGATGGAGAGCGCAGTCTTCTTACGGGCGCAGAGAACCAGACGACATCGGCGATAACTGGTAGCTGAGGAAGGCGGGACATAAGACCAGTAGAAGGCGAGTACGTCTGTGCAATGACCCTCGCTTCAAAGCATTATTCCCTTAACAACTACCACAGAAACTAACCACTTAAAGCGCTTTGTGTTCTAGTTGTCATCGAAATTAATCTACGAAATCATCGTGATTTCATTCTAATTCCAAAATGTATTCCCGTCAATAACAGTGCATTAACCGAATTTGTATGCATGTTTATAATACGTTCCAGATACAATAAAAAGTAAATAGAATATTTCATATTAACATTTAAAAGTAAACATTAAGTTGAACCATAATCTGAATAAATATATTAAGTTAATAATAATAATAATAGTAATAATAATAATAATAATAATAATAATAATAATAGAAAACATTATCTCTCACTAAATTGCAATGTTTAAATTTCCGTAATGTTTTTCTTCCATGTAGTTTTAATCATTTGGCATTTTCAGAAGCATTAATTAAACTATACTATAGAGTAGAAAACTCTAATTATTGTGTATTACTTACAATTTAAAAAATGAGGGAAAATTTATAACAATCCAACATAGTGTTATTGTTCCCTGACTTGTTTTGCATATAATTTTGTCATGAAACACAATTGCGTGTTTCGTCAAGTGTACCAAAAAGCACCATTTCTAGCCACCGTCTAATTGACGATCTTCACCTCGCAGTCCGAACACAAAGCAGTTTGTCAGCGGCATCTGGCAGCTGCCGGGTTCGTTTGCTGGCGACGCTCCCTCACGCGCCATTGCTCTCCTAAGGCGAGAGATTACCCCGGGGAAACCACACGCGCCCCCCGCCCGCGCTCCGCCACCCGGCCCAGCGCTGCTTATTGTTAGCGACGGGCCGCGGCGAGTGCGGTTGGCGTGGCAGATAGCGCAGACGAACGACCTGCACCTAAGCCGCACCGGCCGCGCCGCGCCGCGCCCAAGGCCACCGTAGCTACCCCCTCCCCTCCACGCCCCGCACCAGACCCCAGCGCGCCGCTGTCGCCACGGCCCCTCCCTGGCCCCGCGAATCCGGCGAAAAAAATGGAAGGGGGAGGTAGTATGGTCAGGCGGACGAGCAGGCTAAATGGCCTGAGCCTTGCCATCTATAAAGTCATTAATTTAATTAAATATTTATTTATTTATTTATTTATTTATTTATTTATTTATTTATTTATTTATTTATTTATTTATTTATAGTATTGCCTTAGGCGGGAAGAATTACACATTAATTTGGTGGGTGGGATAACACGAGGGCATTAATGAACGTGTTTTAGTTATTAGTCAACAATATTCTGCCGCGATAATTTAGACTACAAAAATAAATAATTACTGTACTGTAGATGCGCAAGAACATCTCCATTGTCGTTCTCTGGAGAAAGGTTTGATCTTCAGCGGAGCCATTTATTGTTATCAAAGACAAAAATTTGTTTTATTCATGTCATATTCCCTTGTGAACTACTTTTGAAATATATTTATTGAATGTAAATATAATAAGTTAATTTGAAAATTCTAGGGTTAAAAAATTCACCAAGTGAAATTACTCGAGTAATTTCTTGGAATATTCCTGTCACCAGGGTATTAAAACGTTTCCTTGGATATTTTACACCAGTAAAGGCAGCGTGTTTTCTCTTATAGGCCATCTTTTCTCGATGCATTCTGCATAAGGCCTTCATATTTACTTCATATTATTATGTAAATTTGTCATGTCTCCTGGTAACTTAGAAAGAGATGTAGAAACTAACCACATTCAATACTGTTACATACAACACTGCTTCATTTCCACATTCAATACTGTTACATACAACACTGCTTACGGATTCTCATTCTTGGATCATTAAGAACACGTTTTCATTACTATTCTCTGCTCAATACTATTTATTCCCCCCCCCCCCATCTTCTATCTAACAACCTTTGCCGACTAGATTATTGCTTCAGCGCTTTCAGAGAACCTGAAAGGACGGTGTTCATGAAGAGATGCTCGCCCATTTTGTCATCGCAGTGTTTCGCCATCCGCATTGCCATACCACCAACTTTTCCGGTGATTAAACTAAACACATTGCGCTCACCGCCATTACAACTGACTTATCCAGTTCGTCTGTATCGACGATCTTCCTAACCAATCGAACGTTGCTGTCGCTCAGCCACACGCCGCCAGATTAATTACGGCCATCTCTTCCAGTGTTATGCCCTTCGTACGCTTCTTCCTCCACAGTCGCCAATGCCGCCGTCGCTTCCATTACCCCGCGTTCATCGCCCTGCCTTCGCGGCTGCCGCCGCCGTGCGGGAAGGATTTGCGCGGCGACGAGAACAAACGCGCGCGGCGCCGCGCATTAGCGTGACGTACGGGCGGCGGCGGCGACGGCAGCGCTGCCGGTGGCCGCGGGGGCGGCGGCGGTTGCCGGATCCCGCCCGCAGGGACAAAACGCCGGCGGCGGCGGCGACAGTCGGCCGAGCGGGCGCAGCCAGAGGGACTGTGCGGTGCGAGGCCGGGGCGCGCGGGTGTGGGGCGGAGGGGGGAAAACGCGGTAGTGCGTGAAAGGGCAGGAGAAGATGTAAAGGGTCGGGGCGTGGGCGGGTTGTGGAGGCCAGGTGCCGCCGGCGGGGAGTTGAAGCGGAGGAGCGAAGGGTATCCGGAGCGAAGATGAAGAGCCGCGTTCCGCCGGCGGGGAGCGGGTGGCATGGCAGAAGCAGTAGGAAGATGGAGAGACCGGAGCGGCAAAGCGCGAAAAATACCAGATTGGCCGCAGGGCCCGTTCGCGCCGCGGCGAGGTTGCGGGATGAGGAGAGGGGGTGTGGCGAGCGTGAGGGAAAGGCAAGCAGGAAGGTGAAGAGGGGAAGCGGCGCTGTGGCAGACAAGGACGTGTACCGCCGCGGTGGCTGCGGCGACGAGCGGGGCGGGGTCATATCCGCCCCGACGACAGGGGATACAGATGCGCGCCGGGCGAGCGAGCAGACCTCGCCCGCGGCGAGTGGCGACACACCGCGCCCGTCCACGGCTTCCCGCTCGCTGCCCCACGGCCGCCACAACCAATTGGCTCTTACCCCGCAGCTCCACGGCCTCAATTAACACAGGAACGGCCACGATAAAGATACGCGCGCATCACTCTTGTATACAACGAACAATATCACCAATGATTTATTTTTGGACAGAAAAGTTTGTGTGGATCTTATTTAAAACGTTGTGGATCTTATTTGAAACGTTGTTTTGACGTGTTCGAACACTCTTCGCTTTCATGACTCTTATTAAAATCGTTTGCTAAACAGACAGCATACACAATAGAAAACCTACAAACAAAACAACATAACGTTTTCCGCATCATTATTAAGTATTTCCAATCTTTCAAAGTACTTTCTTGTAAAATGCTCGCATGTCGGATAGAACCATGTCATTCTGAGGCCTGGAAATGAATTCCTTGCACCTTACAGCGTATTTTAACTGCAAGTAGAGAGGCAAAGGAACCAAGAAAATTAAACACATTGTTTTCCGAATTTTTAGAACAATGAGAAATTTCAAACTTGCGCATCACAAGCTAGGGTCTAATCAAATACGAAGTGACATATAAAATCATCAGACCTGTAACGGTATAGGTTAAAATATATCCTTTTATTTTTTTCTTTGTGGCATATTTTGTCAAGAAGACGATAAATGATTAAAAAAGTTATATTTTAATGCCTAACTGAGAGCGCATAAATCATTTAACCGACATTGGGCTAAAGTTTGTTCTGTAAAATGCGATGGTATGACTCGAAGGGATGCTAAGTCCATTCATTGTTTAAGTGTACAGTTTTCTTCATTTAAGGAAATGTAATTCTGCAGTATCTTGCACTTTCGGTTAGCTAATTTATTTCACTCTCCGTATATCCAACTGGATATAAAAATGAAAAAAAAACTTCGACGATTCGGGATTACAAAAGCCTACCAACTAAAACTATTACATTTGAATCAAGCTAAAACGAGTATCTGCTTAGCATATAGGGAAAGCGGACACCGAAATGTTATCTGTGGCCATACGCAATGTAACGAAGTTCTTTGACAGACAAACAAATTGCTTTGTCTTAACCGACAAGTAGGGAAAACATGAGTACAAGGCAGAAACCTAAAAAATGTTTTTAATTAAATATAACATTATATTGACAATTAATATCTACGGACAATTACATAAAATAATTTATTCCATAACCCACTAATTTTATTTATATTAACGTAGAATGAAGTAAAATCTGTTCAATTTAGTCGATAGCTTTCCTCACTGTGGATTACATGATTTATTAAATTGATATATTTAAAACAGAATTATTAATTTTGTTATAATTGAAAGCAATAATCATTATCCTTTACACTTATTCAATATTGGTAACGATCTGACACAGTAATTGTTCCTCAAGTTTTATTGATAATATATCTTCCAGCAAAACCCTGTGACTTAATATCATTGATATCACAACATGGTACTCAAGAGCGATTACCTAACACAACGACGCAAAACTCCCTTGCGAAAGCTGTTTAGGTATTCCAAGATCCAAATCGGCTGCTTGGCTGGAGGAATTGAAGAAGAAGAAGCCCAAGTGCGCTCGAGGAGTCAATATCTCTGGCGGTGGCTTAGGGCGGCGGCGGGTCCGGCTGTCGGAAATCCCCGCCTCCAGCAAGAACTGCCCCCTCGCGTCCAGAGCCCGCTCGAACAAAGCGGCCTTGGGATTGCACCCCCCCTCCCGCCCCGCCTGGCTTCCCCTCCTCTGCCGCGATCCGCCCAAAGCTACTCTATACGCATCTTTCACGCACATACCTCGCTGTTGACGCGCAGTGAGTTTTCTTCTTCGTCCTCCTCTTCTTTTGTTTTACGATACTCAGAGGAGACCTCGCCAAACGGAAAGACGTTAAAGCAGATGCAACTGTTACACGAGTTGAGACATGTTCGCCCTTCAAAGTTTCTGTATAATTAAATAAGAGCTCTATCAAACTGCAAAAATTATTTGTTGCAACAGAATTCAAGAAAAAATAGATCGTTTTCATTGCGGATTCATTTTCTGCATACATTACGAAACAAAACACTTGAACAATTAGCGATACTAGGAGGCAGCAGAATAAAAATTCCACTATAAAATGGTTATTAAAATGGCTATCAATTCACTAGGATGAGTAACAATGTACGAAAGCAGAGTCAATTTTAAGAATACTGAAAAAAATAAACACGAACTGGGACCATTATCGACCAAAAAGGAAAGAAACAACATACATCAGCAAATAAAATAAAGCGAAAAACTCCGCCTGGTTCTTCGAAACTAGGGCATAAATGCACTTTACTGTGCGCGCGTTTTGCAGAAGATACTTTTATGATAATGTAAAACCTTGGGGTTGCTGCAACAGGACAATTCTTACGTACGATGAACTGAAGCAACTACCACTTCTTTAGGCGCTACTCGCGGGCGAGCGATTTCCCGGCCACAGCCCCTCCGGTCAGCGAGGGCGTGGGCGTGGGCGTGGGCGGCCGTTCTTTGTCCCCGCGTCGAGATGCGCGCGAAAACAAACGACGGCGCGCGCCGACGCGTTTCTTGCGCGGGGTTCCGCAAGGCGCGGCTGGGGGGCCGCCGAACAAATTATTTTGCCCGCCTCGCTGAGAGCGCTTCCAGAATGAAGTTGCTTTTACGCAAGAAAATCATGGGTGTACTTCGGTGGACTAACGCGGTTACCGCTCTTCCAAATGGAGTTGCTCGATATTTCCATGCGACTGCTCAACAAGTCGAGGGAATCTTTTATGCAAGTTGAAAAAAGACTTAAAAAGTGTTTTCAAGTAAAGATTGTAAATGGAACTGTCTTGTACGGATGTTTGATATCTTATTAAGTGATTATTAACGCTATAAAAGGTAATGAACTCATCTTAAAACATTAAATCCAAGAACAATAACATAATGATTAGATGGTTTGAGACTTAGTGAAAAGTATTTTAATTTTTGTGCTTGCAAAATACTATTCCACTTGCCAATTGAAATATTGTCTGTAATAAAAAGTATGTATCGTTAGAAAAATAAATTTTATTTTATCAGCTATTTTTAATTTTGTAATTTTGGTTGTCTAAAGGTTTAAAAAAGCTAATCTTCAAATAATTAAAAATTAAAATAAATAAACTCCGGCCAAATATTATTTCGGAAAGCATAAAGTACATTGAATATTTGTCTTTTCCATTTTTTTCATTCTGCCATGCTTTATGCGAGTTTTTATTTAGAAAGGACATACAATTTATTTTTTTCTGGCTTATGCGTTGAATGCATTAACTGCAGCATGAATGATTTCTTTAGCTAACGATTTTAGTCCAACGCTTTAGTTCACGTTATCTGTTCTACTGTGGTTTTAATTTTGCAGTACAGACATCAAAAGAGATAATATTAGCGCTAATGGAAAGTAAAAAATACCAATTACGAAAAGGTTTGTTAAAATAAAATTGGTTCAAGAGATTGGTCATTGAGGTTAGAGAAACGATTAGATGTGCCAACGTTTTGAAATATTTAATTTCTTCATCAGAGCTAGAGTTTAAACAATGTACAGCGTATAAAGGCAACGCACATTTCAATAAATTAATGATAACATAATCTGATGAAAAAATTAAATATTTCGAAACGTTGTCGCAACTAATTCTTTCTCTAACCCCAATGACCAATCCCGAGAAACAAATTTTATTTTATTTATTATATTTTATTTTATGTATATTATGCTCGTGATTGTACAATGGTCAAAAGGTTTGTTGTTTCTGTGATGATGCTACGTCACATCTGAAACACAAAATACACAAACTGCATTATGTCTTGGATTTATCCCTCGTGCCTCGCATCTCAATCACCTTCCTTCTCCGTGGGGGGATAGAATTTGCGCGAGAAACGCGCCCTTCCCGACCCCTCGTGGCCCTGAAGGCAGGGCCGCCATGAGCGGTCGCCACGTGGCGGGGAGGAGGGGTCCGTGCGTACTCTCCGGGCGAAGAGCCCTCAGGGACGGCGCCGCCGCGTGGATTGAGCAAGCCACGCGCCACGCGCTCTGCTCACTAAGCGCCTGCGTCCGGCCCCCATCCACGCGGGGTTTCGCTTCCCGCGGGCGCTCACTTGCCCGTGAGGCATCGCTGTCCGGGAGCTACTCGGGTTCAAAGGAACAACGGTGGTCGACTTGTGGCACGAGCCACATCCATTCACTCTAGTTGCCGCTGTCGGGAGGAGAATTCTAGCCACCGGCTGCTCTATGGGTGGATTTCCGTGCTTTCTCAGATCAATATCAGGCGGAGCAGTACCCTAGCGGAAGGGCCAAGGACCGCACAACATGTTTCCTTCCTCTTCCTTGTCCTACCCTCGCCCCTACTTACATACACTTACATTTTCATGCACTAGACCACCTCACGTCGTAAAACCAGTCAGAAGCACAGTTTGCCCGGTTAGGGTATCGCCCCCTGGCGGAGATACCTGGAGTAAAATGCCACTCATGCCGACACGTAGGACGGCGCCGATTACTCACGTTCCAACGGAAGAGGAACACCGCCACCTCCACAACATGCACTACACTTATGGGTTCAATGGACGTGATTGATTCGCTCAAAACCGAAATAATCGTTCAGTTAATCAATCTGAACGAGCCGTCGCCTTGTCAGTCTTCCCCGGTAGCGTCAACCGTTGCCTCGTCGGGTGTCTCGCCTACTGCCTCCTACCTGTTCTTCGCTTGCGCTCTCCCGTAGCGGCGCTTCCAACCGCGCGCTCGTCGCTGCCTCCCGCGGCTTCCGCCCCTCCGCCGTCGCCGTCGCGTCCGCCCACAGCTGCCTCCCGCGGCTTCCACCCCTCTGCCATCGCCGTGTGGCCGCCCACAGCTGCCTCCCGCGGCTTCCACCCCTCCGCCGTCGCCGTGACGCCCGCCTCACGCTGCGTCCTGCGGTGCAGCGCGGCGCGGCCGGACGCGTCGGGGACGCGGCGTGTTGACCGAGCGCATGCGACTCCGCATAAACGCAGTAGGGCGGGCGCGCGGGCGGCCGAGCGGTTGACGCGCCGCTAGATCAAACATGCCGGGCGGCGGCGGCGGCGGCGGCGGCCGCAGCGTCCATATTCCGAGCACGATCCACCTGGGGTTGCAGGGCGGGAACTGGCTGAGTAAGTACGCAGCCGATACATCACGGACTCCTCAAATGGTTCTGCGTCTCTTCTTGTACCTTGAAATATGTTTTTCACAAAAATTCAAATCTTTGTTCTTTATTTTCGGATAGTTTGAAAGCGATATAAAAATTCACCGAACATAATACATTCATTCACATAACGTAATATATTACATATTGAATAAAAGTCTCTTGCGCTCACTGACACTAAGTGACAAAAATAGAGATACAAATTATTGCTATTGTCTCTTAGTGTAACACTTGTGTTAACTTCCATTTTGTGACCAAGTTCTGTACTTCTGCTCCACTCTCGTATCAACGTTTCATCCATGAATTAAGATCTTCAATTATGAAACGCTGTTTTAATGTCACTGTTCAAATATTTTTGCGCACAGACGGAGATGCATTAGAAAAAGTGTCTCTTTGTGTATGTTACTGAAGTGCAAGGAAACCATTTTTTTTCGTTTGTTAATTTACTGTTCGTCTGTAACAAAATACACGAATCGGAAGTGACTGAAACAGGGAGTAATAGTTTTGGAATTCTCTAAGCAAAGGTGGGCACAGAATATATACTAAGGTGGGAAGGGGGAACCGAATAAGCTACAATGAAGAGGTGTGGAAATTGCGCTTGGTAGATTAAGAAACAAAGGAAAGAATATATTACGTGTGTATCGTCTTGATTATTTCTCTGATGTTGATTGTTTCGTGTAGCAGAAAATTGTCATTTCACTTTTGTGAATACTCATGGGCTGTAATCTTCTCGTACTTTCCAGCAAAGTATATTCGTAGTACTGTCCCTTCTTGGCCTCCGGTTAAAACTGAACATGTTCTGAAGTGAAAACGTTCATTTAGGAAATAAGTTATTATTATAGTTTTTTATTATTATATTAATAATAATTATAATTATTAATATTATTATTATAACGCTTCTTGTATTCACTAATAACAAGAAACATATAATGAAGGCGGTGTGAGCAAGACGAAGGATAAAACTGAGAGGCTGTTGTAGGCTGGTCACGAAGATACATACTGAGGAGAAGACGCATACAAAATAGAACAAAAGCAGCAGAAATAGACTAAGATTTGTTGAGAAGAAAATAGGAGGTGGAGGACAAGCATTGATGAAGACAATACATTGGTTGTTTGGTTGACTGATAGATTGAGGTTTCTGGGCACATATTACTAGGGTGATTAGTCACGTTAACGTAGTAAATATTTTAGTCGTTTTAGCCTTCGTCCTCTTCTAGATAGTGATATCCATCTCCGACATACATGTCGGTATGTAGGCGAAATTTCTCTCTTTAGATATATCCCAAAGAGGAGCACCGCCCCTGCTGATACCAGCTCTCAGCTCTGGACTAATCTCCTGACACAATTCTCCTCCAGACAGTGGCTGAATCCGACCTAGCTACGTATGTACAGCTAGTCGCCTTCGAGATTGGAACCGTAGGACCTACCGGCCAGATTCGCTTGAGAGGCAGCAGCAATAGCTGATGAGCTGCCTCTGCCGGTGGCAATGAATACGGGTTTCAGGGATTTCAGACACGGCGGAAGGCGGGCACAAAAGCGACGCGGTGAATGACCAGAGGGCGAAGGGGAAGGCTGAGATGACGGAGGCAACGGCAACGGAGATGACAGGTAGGAGGTCCACGATGAAAAAGGCGCAGGCGGGGAAGGAGAAACGGCAAAGCCTCGGGCGGGGGCGGGGCGGAGCGGGGCGGAGGCGGGACGAGGCCGGGGAGGTTTTGGCCTCCCGACGGCTTACTTGTATCCTGGGGCTTTCAGCTAACGGTCCTGAATCCCTTACGGACACACTTCAGCGCGGGTGGGCGGGGCGGGAGGGGGAGGGCGGGCGCCACAGTAAAAACAGGGAAGCTCGCGCGGCGTGGGCCCGGAATGCCCAACGCCGCCGCCCAAGGCTAGCGCAGGCGGAGGCGCAAGGCGAGCGGAGGCGCGGGCGCGCGCTCACGACACTCCAAGGCCACTCCGGGCCCAAACGCAGCGAGAAGGACGAGCCGCGCCAACCGGAGAAGAAAGAAGGAAGAGTGGTCCGCGAACCGGGCAACCAAAAAGAAAGGTTAAAATGAAGTCGTAGTTTCCGCGCCGCAGTCTGGTGAACTGATCTTGGCTGTGCCCGTGAGACGCCTGCTGACCAGCCCTGACCACGACAAGATGGTTGAAACTTCGGCACACAGCCTTCAACGCGGCCTCACCGGGACAGCCAAATCATTCACAAAAGAGGATTGCCAATAGAACAATCGTTGAGCTGCAAACATTTTGTAACAGTTTTATATTTACTATTAATTTTTTGTGTAAACAAGATAAGGGATCGCCTTAAACCTTGTAACTATAATAATCAGACACCTTCGACAGTACGAACAGACTAGAAAGGCCGGATTAAACTAGTGATCTATAAAAGAGACGCTGATACAACGAGATTTCCTTGACAGTATGGAAACGCAGATAACTTGTACACCCCAATCTTCTGACGATAAATGAATGATGGAGTAAGAAGGAAAATACTTTTCATATAAATAATATTATTGAAATACTACATTCAATTGAAATCCTATGAGTAGATAAAAGCTAATAAAGAATAAAAAATATGTCATAAAACGCTCATATTGCTGTCAGAAAAAAATGGCCAATGTTAAAAATAGTAAACCAGAGAAATGTGAGTTCAACATTGCTTTTGTACTCCTGAATGTTCTCCCAACGTAACTGACAAAACAGAAATGTAAAACGTTTATTTGCTTTATTCTCGAATGTCAACATATGACATTTTTGGTCTATGCATTGTGGCATGTGATTAAATATTCAAGGATACATTAGTATTTCATATTTCGTTCATATTAATATGCCCACTCGTCTAAACGATAGTTCAAATTTCGGATGGAACATATTTTACAATTTCGAAAGCCATCAGGTTTGTAATTAAAGTTACTGGAAATATAAAAAGGCTTGAGTTAGTATTCACATGACAAGAATAAAATGAAAAACGAAACATCATATTGAAATTAAAGTGTTATAAGTGCTGGATAAATGTACCTCTAAATGGTATATAGAAAACTCTTCCAGCACTGTTTCTATAGCGAAGGTCATTTCTTTGCTTCAAGATGCTGCGGGAGAATGTGAGAAATGGCGAAACAGTGCTTGGGTCATATGATGCATAATTCGAGACGAATTCCGCTGTGATACACATTCTACACGCAGTGATTGCCAGCGCAATAGAGATAGTGTGCATCTTCGAAATGCGAAAGTTCCTGGATGACGAACAGAAAGCCAACTGGGGTTGTTTGTAGAAATGTTGGGGGATTGCAATACCTGTAAATCTTAAATCTGAGCTAACGTATCAATACTGCAATAGCATGATATAATGTGAAAATATTGAAACTAGATGGGAAAATCTTTAAACGAACAGTTAATCGCAAGGTGAGTGTTTGCAACACAGGTTCATAAAATGAATCTTCTAGGTACGAATAATTTTCTCTGAAAAACAAACAATACCTGACTGTTTTTTGCGGATTGCCTATCCCTTCATTTACAGTTTTTTCAATCTATTTAGTCTGGCAAACAGGTGCACGATGGCGCAGCAATCGGAGGGTCCGCTAAGAGAGTCCGAAGAACTGAGAGGTGGAAGCGGATCGTTCAGCTTCGAAACTCGCACCGCCCTGCAGGGCCATCCTCCGCGCCTGCCCCACTCCGCCCCGCCTCGCCCAGCTCGGTCCCTGCTCTGCTTGCCCTTCCCCGCCCCGCCTCGCCGTGCCTCCCACTGCCCTGCCCTGCTCCGCCCCGCCCCGCCCCACCCTGCTCGCCCCGCTCCCCCTGGCCCCGCCTTCCCCGCCCTGCCCCAGCATGCCATCTCGCCCTTGCCGCCCGCCCGCTCCGCCCTGCCCCGCCCGAGAGGTCCCGTGGGCCAGGCTTTTACGTGCGATACGAAAGGAGAATCCGATTACCAGCCGGAGTTGCAACAGCATGGCGTTTTATTGCCGGGCCGCGACATAAATATTCCATTTCCGGAATACGCTCGTAAAATCTCCGGGCCACTGGGTACAATGTCCAGCTATGCACGCCGAAACATAATTTTTAGTATATATATTTCGAAAGCGGAAAATTTAGGTCGCGGCGGCATTCGTTAACTATGTTAACTACCCCATTAACACTTCCTTTTTAGTTTAATTCAATTCAATATGCCTCACTCGTTGTGCGCGTTCACATTTAATCCCTAACTGTTCAAATAGAAACGAGAGGTAATATGATAATAAAATTATGTATGTTTTATGAGGCATTTACATAATATCCGAATGATTTTACTCGAATCAAAAAATATAATTAATTCAAACTCCCCTCCAAATTAAAACGTCCTTCTGCTTATATTATTTTACAGTTGGCAAGATCAAACTGCATTGAAAAACATTCCCAAAGGAATACTATTAAGAGAAACGTCATTTCTATATTGTAATTATTGTAGTCGTTTTTGTGGCTTCCATACAGCAGAAAACTGCTGATGATGATGCCTAAGCCATCGAAAGCTGCTTTTTTAATAAATAATATTGTAGACAATGAGAAGACATATAATTATTTCAATTGAAATGCCAACGATGACTCACTACAATATCTGTTTTGTAATTATTAGCTTTGCTAATTATACAAATATGGTATTTTGTAAAATAACAATCATAATCGACATGATACAGCCGCGATGTTTTCAAAAGACGTTCTCAATTGAGTACAGTAAACTTTTAATGTCTGCATCCAGCTTCCTCGCCTGGGAAGAGGAGCGTGTTCGTCTAATTACGAAACGCACTTGAGCTGGCAGCACAACGTCCCGTAGCAGAGGGTGCTCTCTGAAACATCACTGGACGATCTCGCCGCAGGGTGGTGAAGTAGAAGGGTGGGGGGTGAGGCAAAAAGGGGAGGGGGAGGGTTGGGGGTGGATAAGGCGGCGCTTCCTCGCCGGTGGCGAGATGGGTGTGCGCGCCCCTACGCTTGTCGATGCCGCAGTCGCCGCCGCCGCCCTCACTTAACGCAGTTTCCCGCAAGTTAGTCGGCGGGTGACGCTCGGCAGTGCGACCGCCCAGCGCGAGAGAGCGTGGGTGTCGCCGCCGGCGAGGCAGGCAGGCAGACGGGCGGGCGGCTGGGCCAGGCGACCGATCGGGACGGGACCACAGGCGAGCCCAGAGGGGTTAGGAGGGGAGCGTGATGTAACGAGTTGCACCTGACGCACTGGGTTAGAGCTCGAAAGAGAACGGTGTAGTCAGCCGATGGAGGAGCACGGGAAGCTCCGGGACAGAGAAATATCGGGAGGGAAAGGTGAGTATGAGCGAGAGAGGACCAGGGAGGGAGACGAAGGTAATGAGAGAGTTATGTCTCAAAGTTAAGTTGTGTAGTGGAATGAGCTCGGTCTGCAGCTGAAAGCAGGCGCGAATTTGAGTCAAAACAGTTTCTGCATCATTCAACGGATGTATTACTAGCACAGATCATTAGTACCTCTAATAGGTACTACCAGAGACCTCTCTGAAGAATCCTAAACATCTCCGGAAAGGAAGTGAGAAATATTTGCTATCAAAAAGGTCGAAGGAAGGAAGGAGTTGTGTTGTATAACTGCAAACATTGCTTACAACTAATGTAATAATGTTTACTAATTCCTTATATTTGTTTGTTAATCTGAAGAATAACTGCTTAATGAAAGCTACCGTCATTCATTGATCTATCCTAAATCAAATGTGCTGTCAAGAACACTTCGCGGTCACAATTGCACTCTTCCACTCTGAAGAAAGGCATTTATTACACGAGTTTAATATATTTATAAACGTATTTTACTCATTCAACATCAACGAAGAGCGATATTTAAAACTGTTTTATGAGAAATTGTGTTTGAGTGGTAGTAGTAACACTTGAGCGGTGATCATATTGCTGTTTCTTATTGGATAGTCTCGCAAAATTCCATTCAACTTCTTCGTTTTCTGATTTCGGAGAAAATAGTACACTATATCGGTTATCTCAAAGACAAAAGAGAACAATCGTTTCGGCTCCTCTTACCTGAAGATCGTCGTTCTTCTCGCGACAATTTAACTGTCGCAAGAAGGACACTTCATTACAGAGCTTCATTACTAATCAGACCGATTAAATGTTTACCAGCGGTGTTACATTTTATGCAATAACGCCTCGGATCAAAGGAGAATTTCTAGAGAATCGCCCTCGAATTAACTATTGAGCTCCTGAGCGCTCTCTTGTGTGTAACGCTCCGCTTCGCAACCGCGAGCTGCGGCCGGGGATCGTGGCGCTCTCAGGGTGAAAGAGACCAAGATACCCCAAGACCAGCAAACGAGAGATGAACGTATGCCACCAGTGCCGCCACAGGTCCAGACGTACGTGGGGACACGAAATAGTCGATTATGCAACTAGTTTGTACTTAAACTCCATCTGCCTGTCCGACTAGCCGCCTGTTTGCCCGTCCGTCTGCCCGACCGTCTGCTCGTCCGTCTTCCCGTCCGTCTTCCCGTCCATCTGCCGGTCCGTCTACCCGTCCGCCTGTCCGTCTGCCCGTCCGTCTGCCCGTCCGTCTGCCCATCCGTTTGCCTGTCCGTCTGCCCGTCCGTCTGTCCGTCCGTCTGCCCGCCCGACTGCCCCACCGTCTGCCCATCCGGCAGTTTTCAACTGGTTTATAATATTAAACATTAATGCATTAGTACATGTTTTGAAAACCTTCGTCGTTAGGAGTAAGTTTTCAAATTTGTACGCATGCAATAAACCAACATTACAAAAGAGTTGCATACGTTTTTTTTTGGTATAACAGCATAATTAATGTATAAGATAATCAAAGTTAAGGTTGGGAAACAACTTTATCGTCACATCACGAATATTTGACATCTGAGAAAACGGTGGTCGGCTGTTCCTTTTGCCACTAACTTTCCAGGATTCTCTCGCTACGGTTGACTGAATAGTATGTGATGAAGAAATTATTCGTACCACAAATGGCAAATACGTTATAACCTGTGCTTTAGATGCCCTTTTATAAACGATTTCTTGTAATGAAAAAGGTAATTTTTAATGCTAGAGTACAAATGATCTTGAGCGATAAAAATTCCTCTGTCCAAAAGCCCTCTGGCATTTCTTCGCTACTCGATCATTAGTACCCGTTTTATGCATCAATAACTACATAAACGTATTTTGAAATTTCCATTTATAATTATCGCCTTTTTAAAAACGTGTTGGTAGTGTTTTTGCTTAAAAAGGAATAGCAAGTACGCTGCAATGCAGGATTGTGGGGCCTGTGAAGTGCCCGTCGTGGAGTGCGGGCAGGTGAGGGGTGGGCGGTGCCAGGGAACACCTGAGCCGCCCCTAATGAAGGAACTCGTCTCCGAGCGCCGCGGCGCGTGGGCGGTGCCACGTGGGGGCGCAGAGGATGCGGCAGACTCGCGAGAGGAAATTAGCGGAGACGAATGTGCCCGCCGCTGCAGGCGGGATCAGATGTGCAAGCACTGGCTGAAATGATTCCTGAAGATTTCTCAGATCACAAATGAGCACTTTCACTGCATTGCATGTAGGTTTGGGAACATTAAATATGTGAACTCATTGAAATTTTAAAAAAAACTATAAAAATTAATTTATAGGCTGAAAATAAGATATTTCTGGTACAGACAGTTTAATTCCTTATTACGTTTCAACAAGTTTAATGTTACGGTCGTCTTGACATAAAACATAGAGTAGTCCCAAAAATATGATGACTTGCAGCATTCGACTGATTAGAATTCAATTCATGTAAACTTCAAATATTTCTGGCGATTGCAGTTAGTGGTGATCCGTAACAAATGTATCAAAACTTAATCAGATATTGGAAACTATATATTCGTTGTGTACATTATTGTTATACTGACTTGAAATCACATTTCACTTCATATTTTTTTTTAAATTTAAATATGACATCTAAAATCTCCTAAAACGTGCTGCACTACACATCTTTTGAAAGGGAATCGAACATGCTTGCATTTTGCTGCAGTTTTAGCTTCGAGAATACTAGATGACAATAGTTAAACAAAAATGTTTTAGTTGAAACCTTTTCGTTAAAACCTTTTGATTAAAACCTTTAGTTAATCCTTTAGCTAATCCTTTAGTTAAACCTTTTAGTTATAGTATACCTTTTTAGTATACCTTATAGTATACCTTATAGTTAAACCTTTTAGTTATATATTGCACCTTTTGGTTTTGAAAGTCTTTTTTTTTACGAGATATGATTTATCAGTTTATTTTTCTTTCTGTCTGTAGAAGTACCAATTTCCTCACATTTTACTTGGTTTTTATTTTATAAACAGAAATGTGCAAATTTTTGGATAGCAGATTTAAAAACCCACTATGTCAATATTCGCCTTCACTTGAACGGCGTTGCACGTTGTAGCTTCCACATAGTAGCTGTACCTCAAAATTTGATGACGACGGACTGCACACGAGCAAAATAAATTATTGGTTTATTCCAACGACATACCGCCATTTGATCACTCCGATATAATGTTTTGCAATTGAGAATTTCCAAAACGTTTAATCAAGCCGAAGATGGAAATAATTATTTCCGAAACGCCGCGATTTTAAAGTATAACTATGTATTATACATTTTAATTAATTAGATATTTTATTACTTTTTAATTTGATAAATATCTACTATCCAAAAAACTGCATATTTCTGTCTATAATATTTTATAGACAGAAAGATAAGTGACCAATTTCATAGACCAAGTTCAACCTGACGAATTTATCAGGACCTAAGACTTGTGTAACAACAATTCTAGAACAAGTAAATAAAACTACATATTAATGCATCTCTGCACTAGCGTTTTGCGTACAGTCCATGAGACAGGTGTAAGTATTGATCTTGCAAGGATGGATCTAAAACTCTTGGAAGTGCCGGGCACCGCGCAGACATTTGCCTCTCGCCCTCCTCCCCTCCGCAGCTATCCCGGCTGCAGCACGGAGCGCAGGGCCAGTTTCGCGCTGGGAACGGAGAACTTAGGGACGACATCGTCCGGTGCACGC